>JAHWFP010029678.1:0-14381 GCA_023313725.1 Lithobius niger
ATTTACGACAATTAATATCTAATGATATTTTGTCCTAAGTCTACTGGAAGTGGTAGTAATGTCAGTCCCGCTAGGATTTCTTTGTCCAGATGCATATTTCCTAAACGGGTTAGTCTTTTACATTATTTTAAGCAGAGAAAAAGCAAGCACTTACTGTCCTACGATGTTTTTTTTTTTATTCAGCACTCAGTCCAAGCACGGCAACAATCGAGTATAAGCACAGGAAACTTATTACCACTGTTCGCAAGAATGGCTCCGAGGATACGGTTTAGTCCCTCGATGCAACTCTAAGACTCCTTGGCCTTTCTTCGAAGTTATTGTTCCATATCTCAGAGGAACATATGCTGTATCTTCACCATTGTTGCAAACAGTGGTAATAAACTATACTTACAAAGTCCCTAAATGAACCAGCAAATTAAGGGAGCTATCTCCTACACTGATTAACATGTACAGGGTGGTCACAAATTATTCACCTCATTTTGAACATTTATTACTTAAAATATAAAAAAGCTACATGAATGCGGTTTACTTCTTTACAAGGAACAACTCAAAAAGTTTTATGACACATACAGTTTCGCATGTCAGTACACTTCTACATGGGCCCCTTGCGAGTGGATTTGGATGGGCCACGATAAAACAATTCGCGCACTCGTTCTTCCGACACGCGTGGTCTGCCGCTACTCTTCTTCTTTGTAACACTTCCCGTTTCTTTAAACTGATCAACCCACCGTTGTATAGACTGTCCTGTAGGTGCCTGTCCTCCATACTTCGTTCTGAATTGTCTTTGTACTGAAATAACGGATTTTGTTTCGCACATCCAAACAACACACATCGCCTTCTGCTGTGCAGACGCCATTTTTAGGAAGTGACGTTACACGCAGTGCATGCTGGTCTTAACGCTTTGGCAACAGCGCTGCATAAAACTTTTTGAGTTGTTCCTTGTAAAGAAGCAAACTGCATTCATGTAGCTTTTTTATATTTTAAGTAATAAATGTTCAAAATGTGACCACCCTGTATATTCACATACGGTAGTCGTTCTGCTTTCTCATCGAACATATCATAGAAAACAGAGGTATGTGAAAAATTTGGAACCTGTCGATTAACCCGTTTAAAAGGTAAGTGAAGAAATACCGGAACTGACATTTACCATCATTTACTGACTACAGTAGTACTTCTACACATCATTTATCACAAATAACGTTCTATGTGAAATGTCGAAAATCCGACATGCATTTGACTGTAAAATTTGAGACCTGTCGGTTAAATGGTTTAGGAATTATGTGATAAAGCCTATTTACCGGAAGTGAGCTGCATATTCACTTCCTGTTGGATTTTCGACATTTCTCATAGAACGTTATTTGTCATAAATGATGTGTAGAAGTACTGTAGTAAGTTTCAGCACATTATATTAAACAGTTTATTAATGGTCGTGAAAAGTGTTTCCCTGTGTGTAGTTTTCTTACTATTTACGTATTTTGGCATATAAAAGGCCTGCTTCAGCCCAGTGTATGTTCAGATTGTGTGGAGCAGCCCATTTTCTTATTGCCTATAAACCAAATAAGCCACACACAAAAGTTCATGCTTTTGTCCGCCAAGTCCTAATTCTATCAAATTTTGTCGCTAAGGTACCTCACTACAATGCTCTAATTAGAAGCGTGCTCGCATATAAACATCCCTGGAGGTGAAGCATGCCGCATGCAGGTGCCGATTGACGAGAGAGCCCCGAAAGAGTACAGTGGACGGGAGACAATGAAGCAACGGTGCCCGAATGGTTGACGAAAGTGTACGGGAAGGCGACAGTGTAGATGACAATCCAAAATAGGTACCAAGCTCGTGTCATGGTCATTAAAGAGGCCGATGGCAAAACAAGTGGGTGAGGGATGACAGCTACAAGGTACCGCCAAAAGCATAACGGAAACTTGGCGTGATTGTGAAGAAACGGAAGTGAAGTCGCTCAGGTGAGACAGAATATGGCTGAAAGAGGAGCCGAGACGTGTGCGTGGAAAGCTCTTCTGAGGACAGTGTGATTCCAACCAGGTTTTGGAAGGCTGTCATGAAAGGAATACATCTGAAAGGCTTAGGCATACGGGGTGAGAACGTGTTCAGATGACGGGACGGGGATGCTGAGAGAAGTGGGCCGAAAGGGCAAATGAGGGTCTCGCAAATCATTGTAGACTTAATGTCGAAGAAAAAACAATGAAGACGAAATAGGGAGAGATCCCAGGCCACGGTGAGGGTGAGGGCCAAGAGTCTAAGGAAAACGCTGGCTTTACCAATAAAAGTAGTGTCTTTGGAGCGGACGAAAGAAGCAGACGTGGTTGAAGGTTGGACGGCCGGCGAGCTGGCTGCATACAGGGACACGTGGCATGGTCAACGTGTTAGCTGTGCAGCCACAGATAGCTAATGGGAACGTAAATAATGAGCACAGCGCGCAGACGGGGTGGCTGGCTGAAAGGGTCTTCCCGGAGGATGCTTCTTACGGGGCGGCAGGTCGATGTCTCCGAAAGTCTGTTGGAGGTGGTGAGCGGTGGTCGTGCCAGGAACAGGAGGCGGTGTTGAATGCCGGTGAAAAACTGAGTAAGAAGCTGATGACATCAAACGTGTTGGAAGAGGGACAATGACGTCGTTTAGCTGTGGCTGAAAGAGGGGATCGATGCTGTTGACAGAGGGATTGGCCATAAAAGATGTGATCCTAGTTAAGGTGTTGCTGTTGTTACTTGCACTTGAAGTCAATGATGGCACAGTCCAGCAGTGCATGAAAATGTAGTCATGAAGGAGGGGCCGAAAGCGGGCTGCGTGAACAGCGTGTGGACTGAGATGGCAAGTTCGAAGGCGGTGCTGGTGGAGTGGGCGACGGGCCTACAACAACATCGGGCCTGCGGGAGCAGGGCTGGCTGACAACGGAGAAGTCCACTTGATGGTTGCCTTGGTGTGCCGTGAGGTTTTGCCGTTGGACGAAAGTCTTCAAGTTGGTTGAAGTGCGATGAAAGAAATGAAAGAAGGGGGGAAAAACGAAAGCGTGTCCTCACAGTGGAGCGCTACAGAAAAAAAAATATGCAGATCTCATCGTTACCAGACCTTTTATCGGAGGGGTGTGTTGGGTTGCCAAGTTGGCCGAATTGTGACAATCAAAAAACCTCCAAGGAAAGACAGCATTCTGGGGAAGGAATGCAAAAATTAACAGGTAATGTACATTGAACGACATATAGAAATATATTTTTATACTCTCTCTCTTTTTATACTTTCAATTTTTACAAGACTGAAAATGACAGCTTTTTTTCACAATAACAATACTATTTTTTGAGTTTTGGTACCATGTCTTACCAATGGTTCACGGTTAAATTTAAAACCATTCTTTGGATCTTATAATGCCGGCATCAAATCAAGTGAAAAGAAACTGTACCACTGTTATAGATATGTCCAATACTGGTGAAAGAGAAGCCGCCAAGTTTCCAGTCTGGGAAAGGCTACCAAGGTTGATGCACCGACTAATAGTTTGAAAGTTAAATGAAAAATTGAACATTGCTACTTGTGGTAGTAAATCCCTAAGCCACAGTCGAATATATTTTGTAAGCCATATGCCGGCCGTAAGTTGTCCACTAGAAAAGAATACAGCTTTAGCTGAATTCAACAACCTACTTGCTGTTGCAACGCTGGATGGTTCACGTCGCGCCGCACACTGCATAGGCTATCAGTATTGAAATGAATAATGAACAAACACAAATTTTGTAAGCAGAGCATAATTGGCCAACCACAGCCAACGTTAAGTTTGTATGAATGCTTACCCCATAGTTTCAGCCCTTTATGGCAAGTTGCGCTGGGCAATATATCGTTTGGTCTTGTATCGTGGGAACGACTCCGTTATTCAAGTTCATGCAACTGATGTCCATACATCTGAAGTTTATGCAGCCATGCTTTTGCGGTGACAGCGTAAAACTAAGCAGAGTGTTTCATAATTGAGCCAGATCACCATACTATAATCAAGCTAGCATGCAATAATAAGCTATTAAAACACTTTATGTTCTGCCACGAGCCATTAAGTAAGCAGGGCATACAACGAAATAACTTCCATCTCACAATGTAACCGTGAAAATTTTTTCAGCTGACGCTAGCCAAATTTCGGCCGAATAGTCTTACACCATCTCGGCTGGCTAGCCGAATCTGGCCGAATTTTAGCCACGAGCTGTACGACTTTGTAAAAAAACAGTGGCTTAGGAGGTTTAAGCGGTAGCACTCTTTAAGTGTTCATTTAACGTCCAAAGTATTATTCGGTGCAATTAACTTTGCTAATAGAATTAAAATTGGCATTTTGAGGGTTTACTCCTTAATATCAGTTGTAAAATACCAAGTAGATTGGGGTTGAGTGCTTGCTCACTTTTTTTCTCTTCAGAAATTTCAAAAATGCAATTTGGATGTGGTGTTAATGTACATTTCTTCATCATAAGGGTGATTCTCTGATAATGTCAAATTTCTTGTCCCGATCGTTTCACCAAAACAATTTCTTGTTTTCTGAATAATTTGTGGTCCTCAAATGATGAGCGACACTTGTACAACATATACGAACGGTATTCATAGCTAAAGTAAACTCAGATAAGTTGTCAGTTATGCTTTAATGGCGAAAATATCATTACCATCACGCGTCCCACACCTATGAGACTTGACTTGCATACAACATTCAACATGCAAAATTGTCTCAAAAAATTACAAGTCCTTGCATTCCATTTTCAAAAAGTGTTGGAATATTTAAAATCTGCTGCTATTATGCCAATTATAGTCCTGAATTTTTGTAATTTGCCATTTTTATGCCTGTTCCAAACTTATACCATCATTACTGTAACGCTCATTGTTAATTGTCCTAGTCACCACTAGATGTCAGACTTATTACTTATGGTTCTACTACAAGCATTATTGACCATAGAGCTGACGCATCATACAACAATTCGGCAGCACGAACTCATCGTTTTCTGTAGGGAAAGCAACAAAAGGCTAGAACCAGGAGGGTATAAATAAGAACCATCATTACCATACCCTGTACGAAATAGTTATGTAAGCTTGTAAACCCAGAAAATTATCTTAGGTACTTATACTGAACATGTACGCAGCGGAAACTAACGTTAAGCTTAACATCTACTTGGTGGTTTAAACAGAAAGTTGCGGAATCTGTCAGATCGTCATTACCATCACGCATCATTACAGCAACAAAAATCGTTATGGTAATGATTTAACGTGATGGTAATGACGCAGATATTGTGCGGGGAGGGGAAGAGGAGAGGTCACTGAAGGAAGGTTTTTTTTAAACTAAAAAACTTTACTGTAAAGCTTGTAGGATATTTCCAGTTAGTTACAAATACTTGAATTTCAAATCGATTTACCTGAAATTTCAGTTCCAATGTTATTCCCATAGAGCTAGTCATTACCATAACAGTGAATGTTTTCATCGCCTTTCAAGTCATTCACAATCATCACCGGGCGTTACGGCTCAGAAACAGTTTAATTATATTAGGGCGAACAATAATAAAATTACTTAATGTCTTCTTGGCATCAGAATAAGTCAATAAAGGAAACTTTTTGATGTAAAATTCGGAAAATTACAATATTGCAGCCAAAAAATAAACTGTTTTACGGTTCTTATTCAGTCAATTGAAGGATCTCCTTGATTTTCATTTGCGTGGTGGTTGGTTACTCAAATATATCAAAACATCAACCCATTCAAGTCAAAGAACTATTGAAAGCAGCCATAAAACAGAGCGTGATGGTAATGACGTTTTTTCACATTCAACACCATTCTAAGGCCCATAACTTTTTATTGGTGAAATTTGTTTCCTTGCAAGTCATAATTCATGCAAAATAGCCATTCTACATGCAGAAAATACAAAAATTAAACAGTTTTGTGATAATAAAAATTTCAGTTTTTCAAAAGTGAAAATTTGACATTATCTGAGAATCACTCATAATGCAATTTGGATGTGGTGTTAATGTACATTTTTTCATCATAATGCAATTTGGGTAAGAGGTTTGATTATACATTACAGCCATTTGCCCCAGATGCATGTCGGAAATGCAGTTTTTATTACTCTTGCATTACTACAAATTTAACTACAGTTAAAGCCCGTTATAACAATACCTCTTACAACAATAAACCTGTTATAACAATGCTGTAACAGGGTTCGTACCATTTCGGTTGAAAGGATTTCAAGGACTTGTAAAGACATTTTTCAAGGACATGTAAGGTCAAGCACACCGGACAACAGTGAAGTTTTGCTGCCCACTTGTGTAAAATGTCATTTTTCATGAAGCACCTGGTAAAGGACACCATTATAGGTCTAATTCTGTATAGTTATTTTCAGTTGGGTTATATTGAAAATTATCTCCCAATTTCAAGTTATATCCCAGATAACGATATAAAAGTCCTAAAATGGTCGCCACAGAAGTTTGCTCTTAGCTCTGTTCCCAGTCTCTCTTAAAACAAGGAAAAAAAAAAAAAAAACTACCAGACATTAACTAACAATTCGCGTACAAAAATGAGGGTGCGTTGAATCAAATTGTGGCAGGCTTGCACACCCAAATATGCCTTCTAATAAAGCAGCACCAAATTCAGTTCGTACGGAATACCCACTTTATACGTCCACCATGCCGAACATTTTGGCAATCTTGGCTGGACAAAACGTCCGTACAGTAACGCCAAATTAATGTCTCGTGCTGACTAGTCACTGCCATGAAAAACTAGGGCAAGCTAACCTGAACAAAACTTTATTAGAAGGATTACAATGAGAATTACTTCGTAGGTACTGTATATGTAATATTAACTTTTCACACTGCCATGTAACGGTTTCCAACATTTCTGAATGATATTGCCAACCACTTTATGAATGTCGCCATGAAGAAGTTAGGGGTTCAGCATCTAACTAAGTTTAAGAAATAAATTCGAAATGATATATAAAAAAAAACTGCCAGCACTGGCTTTATTTAATTGCTATGGAAATCAAAAGAAGGACTTGTAAGGTCTAAGTACTGCATTTTCAATTTTTCAAGGACTTGTAAGGCCTTACAAATAGTAAAATAAAAAATAAGGACTTATCCAAGGTTTGTAAGCACTGGTAGGAACCCTGTGTTTATGTTGCTCTTCAAGCAACAATGCCTGCAAAAGTGATTGTTTCTAACAATAAACCGAATACAGCATTGTGTTTCCAAACCCGCATGGACTATCGTTATAAAGAGGTTTTACTGTACTTAACTAAATACAGATGCAAGTCGTGTCAGTATGGCTCAGCGGTAGGACCTACGCCTTTTGGTTTCAAAGGTCCTGGATTCGATTTCTCGCTCAGGCAGTCCGACATACAAGTCCAAAAGGCAATGTAAATAGGTTTGCATCTGTATTTAGTTATTTCTTGTGAGCGTTTGGCTTTCCCGTCTTTAATCTAACTACATAACGGTGGAAAGCTAGTCTTTTGCCGAACGTCCCGTTTGTCATGTAGTGAGGATACATGTGCGATGATCTCTGACCAGCAACGAACATGGCTTCAATTATGGTCAGTTAAGTATTTCCGGGTAACGGTAAAATGAACAAATCTTCCAATACTTAGCTTTAGAGTTTGATGCTTGTATTAGATTTACAAGTGCAGAAAAATAAACATGACTTTTTTTTAGTTTCATTCAACGCAGTCGCTCCGGAAAAGCAATGTGTTCGCTACGAAACTAAGTAGGCTTCTTGTACTCCTAATTTACTAAACACTTTTAAAACCGTAAACGCCAGAATCGTACAGGAAAATAGGTCATAATTATTTTTTTGGAGGGGGATGGTTGAGCAACCACGGAGATGGCCGAGAATCGTTCAGGAAAATAGACGGAGGTAACTGTTTAATCAGAGGTGTGCTTGTCAAAATATTATCTAAGTCGATTCTTTTTGCGCATTTTAAGAAGAGTGTGTGGTAAATAGAGGTTGAGCACTCGTACAAATTCAGCTACATAAATAACTTTTTATTTCGAGAGCAGCGGTGTCTTGCGACAACTTATGCTTTCATACTACACAATTGGTATTTTCACACAATACTTGTGGACAGGTACACATATAAATTCCCCGTTATTTTAAACAGGTTAACAGCAAGTGAACTTAATAAGGTGCAGCTAAATGGTGCTTCATGTGCATCATTAAAAAAAAAAATTGGTTGATATCAAGTGTAAAATCGGAGTTATAAGAAACGGTAGAAAACGCAGAAATGTATCAAAGATTAAAATGTTAAGCAGCACTTAGAAATGCAATTGCAGAATAAAAGCTTTAGCGTACCCCTCCCTTACCATAACAATCTGCCGATTCCAAAGTTTTGTCTCGTAACTTTCGCTGATGTGCTTACTAATGCCATCTTTAAGGAATTAGGCCTAATGTAATACTGGGTAAACAAATTGTGTTTTCGGCAGCGGGAATTAAAAAAAATAAATAAAGAACGCACTCCCGTAACAGTTATCTCGGCATCCATACGAGCATAAACAATTTATGGAAAACGTGCTTTTAGCAACCCTCCACCATTACAAAGGAGAAATTATACGATTCATTCTTTCTTGTTACTAGTGGACGTGACGACCAACCATGCGCAGTACCGTAACATTAAAATACATCACTTTCTTCCATCATGCGCTCATTTTCAAAGTGAAGATAGTCCTCAAAAAGTAACTATTTTAATGTTCATGCAGCGTTTCACAGTAAATCTTGTAACGTCTTTTTGGCCAAGTACCTCTTTATTTCATGAGGCCTCAGTTGCCGTTACACCCAGCTATCATGCTTAATTTAAACTGGAATACGTCAAACTATACTGCCAAATGGCTACTCAAATATGTAGCCTTACTGGCCTTACTCGGTAAACGTCAAACTATATTGCCAAATGGCTACTCAAATATTCAGCCTTACTGGTTCTTTATTTTTACGCAAAGTCAAACTTCTTAATTTTGCAAATGCGCGATTTGTGTTTATGTCGATGAAACCATACCTTAAGCCTATCCTTTCATTTTTATTTTTCCCCTTACCTTTATATTTAGTCAACATAACACGGGGCAATGGGCACTAGGACATTTTCTCTACATTGAACACATTTTCGGTTGCAACAACAGCAGCACAAGATTTACATTAAAACTGCTAAGAATAGGCCGACCCAACTGAAATGGACGTCGTGTTCCAGGGCCGGATTAAACCTTGTAGAGGCCTGGTGCTTAAGTTTTAATGTGGCCCTATTCCCTCCTCTCCCCCTCTCCGTCCTGCAGAAAAAGGATTTTTTTAACAGTATTTTTTTTTGTAAAAACAGCAAAAAGTATTTTTTTTAAGTGTAAGGCTGAATTAAGTGGTTCTCTGGACTGGCTAAAAAAATTAACGGGTGTTTTTTTTTTTATTTTACTTTTATCCGAGATTTTTCAGATGCGTGCATGTTTTTTATTTTATTTATCAAAAAAAAACTTCAGTTACTTATATTTTGTTATGGAGTGTAATATAAATGTTTTAATACCTGGTGCAGCACGCATGTTGCACATTGACAAAAGTCTTTCTTTACATCAGCCTCTGAACAGCCCTTAGATTCGTTTCAAGGCGATCATGTGAAAGGAGCAAAAAGCACATCTGGTCATCGGCTCCAGGAAGAGATTGGTGAAAGAGTTGATTCGTAATTGGAATTTTTTTTAGACAGTGTCATCTAAAATGTTTCATGCGCTAAGAAAAAACGCTCCTGAGAACCACCTAATTAACTTTAAGCAGCCTAAAATAGTGCCTGCTTTATTTTCCCGTGGCTGCGAGGCCCCCTTGAGGCCTATGGCCCGGGTGCTTCAGCACCCCCCTTAATCCGGCCCTGTCGTGTTCTGATACCCAACCATTATTAAGTAGAAAACTAGAAACATACTAAACAAAAACTACAGGGAATTTTCACAAACCCTACGTGAAGAAAAATACACACCATTTAGTAGTACTATTAAAAAAAAAATGAGCAACTGCAAATAAATAAACTACCCGTCTTAATGCTACCTTGCTGTTAAAAAGTGTAAAGAATCCTTCACTTTTTCGTAAACGTTCGCAACATCTTCTGCTGTTGGACGTTTTGAGGGGTCCGTCCTTTTACACTCTTTATGTATTTCAAACAGGTGATACTTCAATCCATCAACAGAAGCACCACTGCCAAGGATATAATTGCAAACTTCGGGAACTTTCCAAATATCAGACTTTTCATCATATGCCGGTTGTGCACTAGATGAATAATCACGACCTTCAAATGGCCACTGCTGTTCTGGTGCTACAAGGTTGCCCGATAGCTGCCGCTGGCCGCATACCACTTTGCTAGGGCCAACTTTGGGAAGAGCGTCGACGTCTGCCACCAAAAGCCGAAGCCCATTGGTGACTAGGTATTGATGCAAGGCTCGCTCCAACTGTGTCGAGTCGCACATGACCCGACAACCTGCAGGACTGTTGTGCAAGAAAGCAAGGACTCTGGCATAATCGCTGCAAAGCTGCATACGAACGGCCGGTGTGTTGTACGACTGCAATTCTGGATGCTGTTGCAGGCGATGCACAAAATTAAGCGCATTACTAAGGGGGTGGTATTCCGTAATGTAGACAGCTGGAGCACAGAAGCCAAGTAGTTGTACTACGTACTCCGAACCACTAAATTCTTTCAGCATTTCGAGGCCGTGCATGAAATCGTCGATAAGCTTGTTGTCTTTCAACTTTGAAACTGCTACCGTGAAGTTATGCCACCAACCGACAGTGACCTGAAAATACAATAAGTACATTATCAAATAATACTGCACATAAAAAAAAAATACTTAATCACTGAATACGCTCGATGTTGGGAAGGGTGCGACCAAATTCGCCTGCTGTACACGGTAATTTTGTTTTAAAACAATAAAGTTTCACAGGATAAACTTGCGAATTTTCGGTGATTTACACTAATCACCATGTTCAGGCCAGAGCTGCAAGTCAAACAACGACTTGTCAAGTGGAGAAGTGCTTCCTCGACTCGTGGCGCTAGCTTGAAGATGTGATTAGTGTAAATCATGTGAAACAGGACTGTTTTGGTTAAGCGTTGACTGTATGCCATCATTGCCATTCTTTGTTTAAAACCAAAGTACAATGTTCCGAATTATCGGTGTTTTTGATTGTTTTAAAATAAACAGCTCTTCTACTGATCAGAACGAAAACTTCCAGCTAAACTAAAAACTGGGGTATGAAGGCCAGATCGTTAACGAAAAAATGACACGGGTTTCCATTCCATTACTTCAAGTGGATGAGAAGCTACGATTTTTTTTCCTACAAGTCAGATACAAGCCCTTATTTTTAAAGGGCAAATGCAGCCCTTAAAGGGTTAAACTAAAAATAAGGAAAATCCTAGAAAAGAATTGAAAATACAATCACTATGCACATCCCTATACACCACATAATGGTGGTCTTGCTGTAATGGTGCTTGTTTTCAAACCCCCCTTTTTATGTTGTTTGGTAAGGAAAGTTAGTACTTTCCAACACCATACATACCACAAGATAACTTATATTCAAGGACCTTCTACGCCCAACGCAAAACAGAAGAGAGGTTCAAATTAACCGGCCAAACAATGGTAGTATGTCAGGTGACACCGAAACAGTTTGCTTTCAGGGGTCGAAATATTCGGATGCACAGGAGCAAATTGCACTCCAAAATCGCACTTTGCACTCCAGAAGCACCTCTTGGAAGTGCAAAATTGCACACCAAAGTTGAATTTTTCATAACTTTTGAACCGCACAAGCTAGACTTGCGGTTTGCAGCACTTTAAACAGCTTGGAATTAGATTTCCTGTTACACCATTCCTTCCAACGAAGTTAAACTCCATTTTTTACTACATACGATTAAACTATGTGTGTAGGTTTTTCAGTTGAATAGTGAAGTTTAGTGAGTTTTAAGCAAAGTGCAGGAAAACAAGGTACATATTGTTGAGATGCTGAATGTTAGAATTTTCAATGGCTATAAAATAGGAGACCACAGTGTTGGTTTACAATTGGATTTTGCACTCCAAAGAATTTTTTTGCACCCCAGTAACAGATTTGGGGTGCTTTTGCACCTGGTTCAAAATTTGGAAATTCGACCCCTGTTATATGTTTACCCTTCCAATCTTTTGCTAAAAATAATATGCATAGGTAGACCTATTAGTCAAAATTCTACGAAGTTTCAACCTTCATAAAGACAAAGTTTTTCATTTGGGTAATTTATGACTTGGTTACCAAGAAAATACTATAGTACAGTAGGTTCTCTTTTTAATGAACAACCTAGAGCGCCAAAAAATAGTTCTTTACACGAGTTCTGAAGGTTCACTTACAGCGAAATGTCAGCGAAGTGGTTACAAAGTTCCCTGTACAGAGTGTAAAACCAGACAGATAAAATCTAACTGTATCTACTTTCTGATTATCCTGCGAGGACAGTGTACATAAGGTTTTATATTGTTTGGTGCAAAAAGTTGCAGTTTTGAGTTGCAGCTACGGTTTGCCTCTTTCGTGGTCGAATAAATTCCCTTTATTTCTGGGTTAACATGATGTTTTATACATTAGTTCCTTATAAGGATGGTTTTTAGTCTGTGAAAAGACCTTTACAGCACCGAAAAAGCGTTCTTTACGCTGTTCCTTATGCAGAGGTTCTTTGTATAGGCACTAGAGGTGTTTTTGCCATGTGAAGAGAAGGTGTCCAACCAAACTGTTGAAAAAGTGTTCTTATAGGGAGATCCAAATAGTCTTAAAAGACGAGAAGACCACGTCGAGTTTAATATGTGAAAAATTCTTTATTCGGAAGTTTGTTATATCGAGAGTCTACTGTAGTCCTAAAGGTAGCGACTGACCACCTTTGGAGCCCCGCTACGCATGTTTACCACCTAAACACACGCACGCAGCATATAGTTCTGCGCAGACGACTTGCGCAATAAAACAAGTTTCGGTTTCGCTTTCAGTAGTGTTCAAACATGGCGACCGCGTGTTCACCCCACGGTATACCCACGGTTACTACTCGCATCATCGTAAAGGCAAGCCCTTGACCAGTGGAGAGAAGCAAATAGTGTTGAATGTTTACAGCATGAGCCGCCGTCAAAACCCAGGAAATCAAAGGTGTGGCAAGACAAAACCGTGAAATGCCGACGCGATGCTTTTTTGAGCGGCCTTACGACTGGATTAAAATAACTGACCGGCAAAGGCGGCCGCCGTATTGTTTTACACGTGGGTAACGAAGAAGGCTTCGTCAACGGAGCGGAATTGGTTTTTAAAGCTAAAAAAGGTACTGGCGATTATCATGAAGAGATGGACGGCCCACGGTTTGAAAAGTGGTTTAAAACCCAATTAATGCCAACATTAAGGAGGCTAGCATTATTTTCATTGACAACGCATCCTATCATACAGTGAAGATTAAAAAAGTTCCAACGAAGTCAACACGGAAAGATGACATACGGGCCTGGTTATTCATGATTATTGAACTCCTTGAACTTGTTAACCAAGTTAAACATCAATACGAAGACTTCAGAGTTGACGTTGAGGCAAGATTGCACGGCCATACTATCCTGAGATTGCGACCCTATCACTGCGAACACAATCCTATCGAAATGATTTGGAATCAGGTAAAGGGATACGTCGCTGCTGAAAACAAATCTTTTTCCATGGCCGAAATACAAAAGCTGACTTCTGACACTCTGAAGAAAATTACAGCGAAGAAGTAGGCCGATTGTGTAAGCCACGTACGTAAAGAAGAAGCCAAGATGTGGGAGATGGCTGCTGTGACCAACACTGGCGTAGCACCTGTAATAATTCGAGTTGACAGCGACAGTAGTGAATCCTCCGACGATGCAGTCATTAGCGGAATAGATGAGCTGTATAACTTCGTAAAAAACACACACAACCACCAGGCAGAAACACACACACGAAGTTCCTTTGAATTTTCGGTGAAATCCACCCCGTTCACCTTCTTCAGAAAAAATTTTGTAAACACAAAATTGACGCTAAGTGGGGTATCAAGATGGCAAGTGAAGATCAGTGATGCATCCCTCCACGCGCGTGTTTTTGAAATCTGGAATTCGTGAACTTTGACATGTAGTTTTCGGACGTTTTTGTGTTGACAAAATTTTTTCTGAAGAAGGTGAACGGGGTGGATTTCACCGAAAATTCAAAGGAACTTTGTGTGTGTTTTTTACGAAGTTATGTCGTTTTCAAACCACTGTAAACGCCGGTTGCCGGTATTTTGAGACGAGCTGTAAATATTTAAATACTATTTGCTTCTTCTTTACTTAAAAACGGCCCTTTTCAGGGCCATCAAACCCAGAAAAGAAAATCTGACATGCTCCTGCTCATCGTTTTTTACCCTATTTTATGAATAAAAGTTTTTTTTTTTTTTTTATATATGTATGCTTGA
>JAHWFP010029678.1:14481-41415 GCA_023313725.1 Lithobius niger
CCCCCCCCCCCCCCCCAAATATTACGAATAAAAAAGTACCACTGGTTAGGCCGGGGGAGAGAATGAGTATTTTATTAAATAAAAACACCTAGAAAAGATAATTTTTCATCCTCCACTTTACCTATATCCCCTACATTTCACGATAAAAGTTGTTCCGTTTTTTATATATAGGAGCCTTAAGATCAGAGCTTGACGGGGGGGATTTTATTGAATGAGTAAGAAAACATTAGAAATGATTTTTTTCATCCTCCACCCTACTTTTTTTCCCATAAATTTCATGATAAACGTTGGTTTTCCTTTATTTGATGATCAGGCCTGAGGTTGTGGAGAGGGGGGGGGGGGGGGATTTTATTGAATGAATCAGAAAACACCCTGAAATTAGATTTTTAATCCTCTTTCTTACCTTTTTTCCCCTAAATTTTATAAATAAAAGTTTATTTTATTATCTTATAATTGCAGGTATGAAACTGCCAGAGGTTTCAAAAAGGGAAAGGGCCTGATTGCTGATATTTTTTTCTTGCTACCTATTAACGGAACATTTTCCAACAAAATGTAGCCTAAGTTGAAGTTTAATCAAACATCAGCGAACACCCGAAGATGATAATTTTTCATTCTCTTTCTTACCTTTTTTATGCCTCTAAATTGTATTAATGAAAGTTAATTTTTACATTTCTTAAGGGTGGCAGGTTATTGAATACATAAAATGATGTTGAAATTTAAATAATATTTTAAAAATCAATAAATTATGATTTAAAAAATAAAATAATGCTAGGTGTATTGATTAATATGAAGCTATGTCTTTTAGCAACCAGCATATGCAGTAAAGCAGGGAAGCCTCACGCAGCCCCTGCGTATGAATACAGAAACGTAACGAAGACCGGGCTCCAAGGTTGGTCAGTTGTTACCTTTAGTATCCCACATTTTTCTCTTTCTGGAAATAAAGCAGTGCCTCTGCAAATACAATGGTATGGTACTATATTACTGATGTTTTCGAAAAATTGTTTTTGCCATCCAACAATTTACCAGAACGGAAAAAAAAGGATGTAAGTAAAGACTACATATGAACGGATGGCCATTTTTAAGAACTTTGGTTCTCAAGGAAAATGGCACGAACGACCACAAGTGGGATGGGCTAACTCAAAAGCGTTTTAAAACGACCAGCTGGTGGACAGCAGGAGAGCCACATGTTTACTCACGAGTACAAAGTTGCCCAACAGTCAGGCCATAATAGAAGAACTATTATTAGTTTATTACAGACAACGAGGTAGTTTCCGTTTTCAGTGGCATTTACGACACCATTACTTCTGAATTTTTGTCCTCGTAAAAGTAGGCTAGGTGACTTGAACGAATTTAATAAAAATAAATAGATTGTCCTTTTTCTGCAGTTTCTTACTGACAAGGTCTGGTTGGCTTCCAACTAGGGATGGGACGAATATTCATTCATCAAGAGCATATAAAACTTTGGATATATTACATTCGAATATTCGCAAAATATAAGTTCTGTATAATTTTACTTTTTTTTTTTATTTGGTTTTTAAGTTTTCGTGTGGGCTTCTCTAGTGTCAGACAGTCTTCACTATGCTTCCTTCTCTTCCCCCTTACCTCCCAACCAATCCAACTGACAATCCATGCAAGTGGTGGAAGAGGGGAGTGGTAGCCTAGGGGTCGAGATGACGGAAACAAACAGACTTTGTTCCTAAAACATTTAAGAACTAAAGAATGGGGAAGTCAACCAGGGTCATGATAACCAGTTGATAGATTGACGTAAACTTCAATATCATACGAGAAAGGGAAAGACACCTTGGTAGATTACGTTCATTCCGTATTGCAGTTGGCAATTCATCATTTTTGGGAGGGATGCCTTCCAAGTTGTCATGCCTCATATAGATTTAATTAAGTTTTTGGTTTATTGCGTATGCCTTGCATTGCGAATAGACTAAATAAAACTTGGGTATTTAATGTTAAACAGACTTTTTTGGGGGGAAGGGCTCAGGCCAAAACATGTAAAAAAACAAAAAACTTTGAACGAATATTCGAATATTTTTTTGGCGAATATTCAATTCGAATAAGTTATGTTTTTTCCCTATTTGTCCGACCCCTACTTCCAACCCGCCCTGCAGGACAATGGGCTACAATAAGGCCTCTTAGATTGTAACAGCTACATTTTTTTAGTGAAACAAAAAAAATTAGGAACCTTTTCAAAGGAACACTTATTCATATCACAAACGTACTGATTATGGCCTAAAGAGGCAGGGGTGCAGAAAATTCTAACTGGACAAAATTTCCCACACAATTTTTCTACAGATTATTTAAATTTCCACAGCCTTTCACTTGTAGGCAAGCCATTTTCAGTGAATTTCCACAGTTCTGAAATTTCCTGCGAACCTCGTTCTAGCGTTCTGGCATATTCTGCACCCCTGTAACGAGGTAACATATGGTTACAGCTTAGATTCTGCTAACCAAAAGTGGGGGCCACTGCGCACTCTCGTCAGATGTACGGGCTTCAGCAAAACCGTTAAAAATTAGTAGTGCCGCCTGCTGCTTTAAGGGGCTAAATTACTCTGTACAATTCATTCAAGTATGTAGTGGGGAAAAGATGCTCTAAGTCAATGCAGCGAAGCCTCGCACATGCCCCAACTAGCCCTCAACAGAAGTGATGCGATCGTCACTTTAGAGTCAAACTATTCCGAGAATAATTTGTCTCAAGTTACAGGGATAGCTGTGGCCAAAACTTAGGATGGCGATGGGTTGGGATACTGTCATATGCTGGCCCCATTGATGTGTTCAAATAATTTTGGCCTCTGAAATTGACTATCGTCTGGTATTTGCGTCTCCTTTGGTTGCCAGTTGCACAGTTTGTACATGTACAGTGCAAGATTTTTTTCCGGATTTTTACGTCGGTATTTTTCAGTGGCTGCTGGGCAGGTTGGTTTTTGTCAGGAAATAAAATTTTCCAGGATTTGCTCAGGCCTATCTCTATGGTCTTTCCAATACAAGACGATCAAATCTGTGTTTGTGTTCAAAAACCTCTGCAAAACGCTTTTACGTACCAGTAAACGTTTCCTTTACAGTTAAAGTGACCCTTGCGTTAGCCAGTCGTAAAGGAATGGAATTGTTGTAGGTTGTATTTGCATTGCAGTCGCTATGATAACAAATCATTATTATGCATTATTTGAGTTTTTTCTTTTTATTTAATGCTTAACAATAACAATTTGAATAATAATTGCCAATAGAAATTACGATATGACCGTTGCATTGACAAAACTTAGCATTCAACAGTGATAATAGCTTCCAAGTATCAAAGTATCAACCCGATTATTTTTTGGTTTTGCCAGAGAAGTTTATACACATTTACCGGTTTTATAATACGTAATGGTGTTAGGATGATGAGTAGAGTCGGTTAACACAAAATTAAGTGATTTGGCATGGTGCCCCAAATCTCTATAGCCCAATTGCCCTCAACTTTACATGAACACAAATATATCCAGGACCCTCTCTGCCCGAATGCAAGAAGAAACAACAGAGGTCTGAATTACCGGTAAGCCATAAAAGAAATGTGTAGGATAGGTGGCAGGTCTACTAGGTGACACCTTGGACTAACTACTCTCGTCGAGATGGACGAGTCTCTACCACAGCTGCCATACACAGTCCGTGCGCCAATACTGTTCGAACACTAGCAGCGCGACCTTGCGTTATGTGAGATCGAAACTTCCGAAGGTTTACCCTGGTTTCCCGTTTAAACCTCGTCACTCGCATGACATAAGTGAGGTGGTCTAAGGAGACATGCCACCAACGGATTTCGAGGTGGCGCTGTGATCGCAGCCGTAGGGGGTCGGAACACTACCGAGTTTACAGACAGCCGGAAGTGACTTGTCCATCTTGAGGAGAGAGTAGTTAGTCCAAGGCGACACTGACAGTTTCGTATCCGCTTAATATGCAAGTTTCTGCTAAAAAAATCAATAGGTATTACTCAAGGTCCTTAACGGGAACCTCAACCAAATTGTGTGCGCTTACAATTTTAACGCTCCCATCTCCAATTTCTCGACCAATCTTGATGTCTCGGGCAATTTCGTCGCAAGTTAGCCACGGCCGGCAACTAGTCATTCCCGGCAGGCTGAACGTCTTGGATCCTATGGCACATTTTGGGCGGCATATGGTCTTCCCGTCTTGGAGAACATCCTTGTAACACACTTGTGGCGACGTCTGGCCGTCGCTGACAACATTGGGGTTTGGCGAGACGGTCGCAACAGTTTCGGAGGGCTTGGTTGCAGGGTTAGCAGCCACTTCATCAGAATGACCAATTGTTTGTTCTGGAATGTACTGATTGATAACAACTCTTACTTGAGATTCAGTGTGTACGGATTCAGACTGTACTGTCGTTGTTGGTTTGACACCGATGTTCATGTCATCGGTGCTTGAAGATAAACTGTCTGAAGGTTTGATAAAATTTAACGCCTCTGTCGGTGCGACTGTGGATTTTGTTGCATGCAAATTAAAGGTCTCACCACTGGTCCCAGCGACAAACGAGGGGTGAAGCCCAGATACCGAGATTTCGTCTTCAGTACCGGTATGCCCCGGCAGAAAATGACCCTCTCCACTCAACTGAAGACTAGAGGGGTTAACAGCAGGATTCGAAAACGATGGTGTAGGAAGCGAATTAAATGATTCTGAGCTATCACCCCAGTCTTCTGATCGTAACAAGTTCTGGATCACTACTCCACCAATGATCGCAAACGTAACGCCCAACACCAACTTAACTGTATTGCCATCCATAGCTGTCATTATTAGAATAAATTTGTGCGTTTTCACATTCAAGTACAATTTGTCATCACTCACTGTGTTGCATAAAATCTAAAGAACAAATCTGCTGATGTTTCACTTCCTGAATAACTTCTCACTAGATATGATCCCATGCACATCAACATTACCACTACGGATCTCCACGGATGCACCAATGATGAACATCCCATTGTCAAGGTCAACGCGCACAGAACGGTGAAAACAAGAAAGGTTTGCTATTAATAATTAGCGCAACGTGAGTGTTGCTATTAAGGTAACAAAGAAATCCCTAATATAATTTCGAAGTGATCGAGTTATCGTTAAGACAAAAGAAAGATGTAAAAGTCTGGCTTAAAAAAGTAAGGTTCATAAGAAATGGTAATACATCTAAGAAATCTTTGTGCGTGGGTTCTAAGCATTTCTAACTATTTTCGTCAAAATTACATAAAAATGTAGTCTGACAATTCCGCAATTTATTTTTGAAAATGGGAAGACATTGGAAATTTAACCTATCTGGAGCTTAACATTTAAATGTTAAAAATATAGTTGAGGTGGTGGTTTTAAAATGGACAAAACATATAGAGATCAGTGGTACTCTTACGCCATGACATGGTTTTTCGATCAGCGTCTTTTGGGTAAAGGTTGGGAATCTTCCATTCTACGCACATCAAAAACTTCATTTACGCCAAAATAGTTTTCAGATGGAGCTTGCAATCACAAGCGGCAATAGTATTTGCTAAAATAGCATTGTTTTGAGTTACGGATTGCTGCCGATCCTACGCGTTTTGTCCAAAAAATACCGAATAAATGCATTGTTCCGGCCAGGAAAAATTTATGTGATGCCTAGAACATGTATAAACAGAATAACGATGAGAAAACAAATATAGTACATAACGTTTAATTAGAAAAAAATATTTAAATCAAGATAAAAAAATATTGATTGGGTTAAAGGGTTTAACGAGCGTTAACCACTCCTGGTCATCTGCCCGAAGCCGTAAGGCCCTATGTCTGCAACAGCTAGACAAATATTGATTGGATAAAGCTCGACAACAATGCAAACTTTTTCATTGTTATATATAAGAACATATGTCACTGACGATGGTGACGATGGTAAATTTGGCCGAAATGGCGCGGCCGGTACGGCAGTTTCTGCTGTCGCTCAAACAAAAGGGTGTGCTGACGCAGGAAGAAATCTCAAAAGGTTTAGTGGGACCGGGTAAATATGAGGAAGTGTGGAGATTGGCGGAAGCAATTGGACTGGATGAAGTGGACCTGAAGTTGTATGGTGTGGTGAATAGGGAGGAAGAGGAGGTAGGCCCAACGGCTCAAGTAGGCATTACTCGCAACAATGTCAACAATGACAATGATTATCACAGGAGTGTCAACAATGGATGGCGTGGCACTGTTTGCGACGGTGTTTACACCCCAAATGTGCAGCAGAACAATGTGTTTTCGTTATCCAGTCAAGGGGCCGGTATTGCCATAGGAGTTTCGGCTGATGTAAACGCTCAGCACTCTGACTCAGGGGAGTTCCCTGCATTGGATGTAGACGGTGCACAGCGTGACTTGAACTGGCTTACGAAAATGTATAGGGGTGGACTGGCTAACATCAGTATGGAACTAACTCTAATTATTATAGGAGATAGTGCTGGTCGTCCGTACTTCATGAAGGACTTGAGGGATGCTCTGGCTCCAATTGTAGATTTGAGGAAAGTCTCCGGTATGGCCTGGCTGCGCGCTAACAACGCCTTCCAGGTTATGTTTGTGGACGCGGAATCCAAGTTATTGGTCAAGAGGGTAGGAAGCCTTCTACTCAACGGCCACCCAGCAACTGTGCACGATTTGTTTGTGCGGACCCTTCGGATGAGGGTGCACTGGTTGCCCCTGGACTTGCCCGATGTGGAGTTGAGGAGGGCATTAACTAATTACGGTGAGGTGTTAAGTGTGCGACACGAATATCATGAACTGGAAGGTTTGAGTCATTGTCGTACGGGTGTCCGTTCGGTTGTAGTCCGTTTGAGAGACTCTACTCTGGTTGAGGACATTCCGGACATCATTGGCGTTAAAGGTGTGCCGGCCCTCCTGGCTGTACAGGATAGGTTACCGCGTTGCCTAAAATGCCGGCAGCGTGGCCATCTTCGAAAATTTTGCCCGTACGTTTTCTGCCACCCGTGCAACTCATTTATCCCGAAAAGAGCTCCGTGTGTGCATCTGGCCCCAGCGGACCCAGAGGATGTGCCTCCAGTGCCTCCAGTGCGGGATCTTGTCGTATCAGAAGCAGTCAGCAAGGACTCTGGCCCAGCCCCTGGTAGCGACCAGGCTGAGTGGGAGGTAGTGCATCAGCGTAAACCACCGAAGCGTAGGAAAGTGTCGGGGGCCCAATCTTCTTTGGCGAGTTCTCCACCGCACTCCAAGCAACTGGCAGTTGATTGCCAAAACCGATTTTCTGTGTTGCCTCCTGATGGTGATCCAGCACCTATTAACTATATGTCCTCAGGTCTTGTGTGTGCCGTTCAGTGTGCAGCTGACAAAGTCGGTCCTGCGGGTTCTGATGGTAGTCAAATGTGTGTTTCTCCGGATGTTCGCTCAGGTTCCAACCCTGCTGAACGGGGAGTTGAAACCGTCAGTTTTTCACGTCAGGTGAGTTTGTCCGGCCCTGACCCTGGTACTGATGCGGTTGCTCCAGAGGGGGTGGCCGAGGATGGTGTGTTCAGTCAAGTGGGTGGTTCTTCATCTGACCTTGGGCCTGACTCCGTGTGTAGTGCTGTTTCGCCTGCTGATTCAGCGGGACCGGGAGGCACTCCCGTTACAAGTTGGGCAGAATGATGACAGTGAGGCGCAGATGTCAGACGGTACTTGTAACAGTTCGGGTAGTGTTAGTGGTTCTAGCACGCTTGGGGGTGACGGGGAGGTGGAGTTGTTGGAAGTCGAGGTGACCCCGTAATCCTGTTCTAATATTCTTCTATCCTTCTGTGTTTCCCCCAAACATCCCTGTTTGTCAGTGTTTTTCCTCTCAACCCCATTATAATTCACACTCTGTTCCTGGAACGTCAGAGGGGCGGCTAACAAGGTTGAGGACATAGAAAATTTATGCAATAAGGTTGACATTTTGGGGATTGTGGAGACTAGACTCCCAGATGGGGTCACCCCTGTTTTTAGCGGGTACAACAGCATTATGGGCCCTGGACCCTCTGGTGTTCGTGTGTTCATTAAGGACATGATTATTTGTTCCCCTCCCTTTTTTCAGACCTGTGCGGGTGTTGATTCATGTGTCTTCAGGATTTGGTGGGATCATAAATGGGTTACCATCGGTTTTGTGCATGCCACCGGACGTTTTTCAAGGCACGAGTGGGTGGGGTGGGTTGACTCGCTCCCAAGACCTCTTGTTCTTGGTGGCGACTTCAACGCACATCACTGGCTCTGGGGTAGTGCCTGCTGTAACACCAGGGGGCGTTTGATTGCCGATTCCTTGTGTCGCCTTGATCTGGAGGTGATCCAGTCGGGGGTCCCTACTTTCTTGAGGCGCTGTGGTGGGGCTTTCCAGGAATCTGTCCTGGACTTGTTCCTTTGCTCTACTGGCCTTGCTTTGATATTCTCTTTTGAAGTCTCCTCGGATCTTGGGGGCAGTGACCACTTTCCTGTGGCCCTGTCCTGCTGCAGTTCTTTTACCTTTGTGCCAGATACCCGGCAGCGCTCCCGTGGACCACTCGTAACATCGGGGGACTTTGCCCCCTGGATCCAAAAGTGGATTAAGAAGAGGGCTGGCCCCTGGGGACCAGGCACCATACGACAAGGGGCTATTAGGAAACTACCTGCGTGGTGGACGCCGGCCTGCCGTTGTGCAGTCAGGGATAGGCGGAGGGCCTGGCAGCGGTTCCAACGTGTTAGGAACGATCTTAGGTGGTTTGAATATGTTGGGATCGCTCAGGAGACCAGGTTCATCCTCCGAAGGGAGAAAGCCCAGTATGGTTACAGGCTCTGCGACCGAGTCTCCCAGGGCATGCCTCTGTCGCAAGTATGGTCTTTAATCCGGCCACAGGATGTCCGCCCTGCGGTGTCGTGGGTGTTCGGCGATTCCGGTGAGGTTCTCCGTGGCCCGGAGATGGCAGCGGCCTTCAATAACAACTTTGCAGCGGTTTTTGGGTCTCCAAGGGGGCCATCCCCACCTCCCTCTGTGGTCGATGAGGTTTCCGGCCATTTGGATTTTCCACTCACTCTGCTCGAGCTATCGGCAGCACTTGGCTCCTGTAAGGCCGGAGGTGCCTCTGGGATTGACCATGTCTCATATGCTGACCTCCGGAGTCTTGATGACAGTGGTCGGACCGAGCTCCTCGGGTTTTTTCAGAGTAGATTTGATGGTGCGCCGATCCCACAGACATGGCTTTTTTCTGTCCTGGTCCCTGTTTTGGGAAGGGGCAAGGTTCGCACTAGCGTTAGGAGCTACAGGCCTATTGCCCTCCTTTCCTGCCCACGGAAGGTGTATGAGAGAATTCTCATAAACAGGCTGGTATGGCAGGCGGAGGCCTCTGGAAAACTCTTTGGCGCACAGTTCGGCTTTTGGAAGCATCGGGGTGCTCAGGATGCTGTCTTGTATCTTGAATCGGGCATCCGTGAAGCTTGGCTCAATGACTGCTTCTCCGTGGCTGTCTTCCTGGACATCAAGGCTGCATACGACATGGTGGATGTGTTGTGGGTTGGGCAGGCCTTTGATGACCTGGGCACGAAGCTGAAAAAGGCTATTCTGGCCCTCCTTGGGACTCGGAGCTTTGCGACCAGGGTGGACGGTTGTTGGTCTGGCGTCCTATCCACGGATAGGGGACTCCCGCAAGGCAGCTGCCTCAGCCCCGCCACCTTCGCTGTGGCAATCAACGCTGTGCTCGTGGAACTTAGTTCCTTGGTCAACGTGGTTGCTTACGCGGATGATGTGGCTGTGTGGCTGACTGGTAGGGACCTACCTGTCCTTCTGGCTGCTTTGGAGAGGGCTGTTGGTTATGGCTGTTGGTTATGGCTCCCGGCTTCTCGCGGTCAGGGGGCTCGCTCTGTCGGCCGCGAAAACTGAGTTGATGATATTCCGCCGCGGACAGGCTGTTGAGGGATCAATCACTGTGGATGGCTTGGTTGTCACGTCCACGTCCAAGGTGAGGTACCTTGGTTATTGGCTCGACACTGGCCTGGGTTGGTCTCATGACGCTGCTGCGGTCAAGGAAAAAGTTGCCAGACGTACCAGTATGCTCCGTGCGATTGCGAACAATAAGACCACTGCGCGGCGTGCTGTGGTTGCTACATTTTATAAGGTGTATGTTCGGGCCTGCGTGGATTTTCACGCTCCTGTTCTTGTTAGTTCTGCCCAGGCGATCAGGTCCATTCAGGTCGCCTTAAACGACTGCCTGCGGTGTGTAACGGGTTGTTTGCCTTCCACCCCCATTTCGGCTCTCTTGGTGGAGGCAGGCGAGGTCCCGCTTGACCTCAGAGCCAGGGAACTCCTTGTCAGAGTGTGTCATAGGGCCATTGGAAGGGGCACCGGTGACCCCCTGGCTTGTATCATCAAGGACTATGCCTCTCTTCCCTGGGGGGGCCCGTTTACTCCTCGGTGCACCAGGTCTGGGTGCATCCCTCCTCCTTGATGCCGGGCTTGCTGGTTTCCCCAGCCCGTCCCTTGTTCGTCCACTATGCCCATGGGTATGGTGTGGGGTTGCGAGCTCGGCAGTCCGGGATGGGGGGGGGGGTGCCCCTGTTACCGGTGTGCAGGTTTTTTGTGATGCCTCTTTTTTCCTCGAAGCCGCGGAAGGGGGTGTTGGCGTCTGTGTCCCCAGCCTCCGTCTTGAGTATAGTTTCTTCCTAGGAGCTCTACCCTCGACCTTTGTTGGGGAACTTGTTGCTATTTCTCTGGCTTTAGATGTTGGTATGGACTTGCGTCTCCCCAGGTTTTGTATCCTGTCGGATTCTCTCGCTGGGATTGGTTTTTTGAGGCGCAATTTGGGTTGTATGTCTGTGACACATCCTATTGCGTACGAGATTGGGTGGAAGATCTATGCCGCTACTATGTCTGGGCTCTCTGTTGCTATTGCCTGGGTCCCGGGACATTCCGGGCTCTTCGGCAATGAGACGGCAGACAGCCTAGCCAGGCGTGGGTATGAGGAGAGGCGTAATGCTGTGAATTTTCCAGTTGGCCCTGGGGACATGCGCTCAGTTGTTGCCAGGGCTTTTGCCTCGCTGTGGGCGGACAGATGGGCTAGCGAACCCACTGGCCGCGCCCTGTATGAAATTCATCCCTCGGTGGCTGTGCCCAGGGCCCTGGGCAGCCTTACGCGTAGGGACTCTGGCCTCGTTTCCAGGCTGCGGACTGGTCATGTCCAGCTCCGGGCGCATATGTTTCGTCTGGGGTGGTCACGCACCCCAACCTGTCCTTGTGGCAGGAGCCCCGAGACCGTTTGTCATTTCCTCTTAGACTGCCCTCTCTGGGCTGATCGGCGTCGCTTTGTTCTCAGAGGTTCGGATGATCGTTTGCGACAGGTCCTGGGTGTCCCCCCCACATTCCGTGGCTCATTGGAATTCATTGTATAGTGTCCTCTCATTCTGTAAGGCTACCGGGCGCTTCGCCCAGGTCGAGGCCTCATCCTGTTAGCCGCTCCTCCGCTGTCCATATTCTCTAGCTGATATGTGGCTATAGGCCCGGTTGTTCACGTAGTTAAAAAGCTCACGTAGTTAATTTAGTAGTTGGGAGTTGGGTGGACATGGCCAGCGATGGCAGGTATACATCAGGACTCTGGGTACTTTGGGTGATTCGTTGCGATGTCGCGTTGCCTGGGCACGCTAGTGCAATATGTTAGTTTTAAGCCTAGTTCGTAAGTTTAGGAGAGAGTGTATGGCTTCTAGGCCTTTAAACTCTAATAAATTCAAATTCAATTTCAAATATGTCACTGAAGGCGGAATGAATTCTCTATTGTTGACGCCAAAGAGTCAAATGATTGTTTTCGTGATACTGGGGCTTTAAACAATGCAATTAAACAATGCCACTCTTTGGCGTCAACAATGGAGAATTCATTCCGCCTTCAGTGACATATGTTCTTATATACAACAATGAAAAAGTTTGCATTGTTGTCGAGCATTATCCAATCAATATTTTTTTATCTTGATTTAAATATTTTTTTCTAATTAAACTTTATGTACTATATTTGTTTTGTCGTCGTTATTCTGTTTATACATGTTCTAGCCATCACATAAATTTTTCCTGGCCGGAACAATGCATTTATTCGGTATTTTTTGGACAAAACACGTAGGATCGGCAAAAATCCGTAACTCAAAACAATGCTATTTTAGCAAATACTATTGCCGCTTGCGATTGCGAGCGCCATCTGAAAACTATTCTGGCGTAAATGAAACTGTAAATGGAAGTTTCCCAACCTTTACCCAAACGACGCTGATCGAAAAACCATGGCCATGACAAGAAGACCAAGACTATCTCTATGTAAAGTTTAGTTTCAGCAAGAATTTATAGGGTTTGGTTACAGTTTAGGCCCTTTACGGTGAAAGTCGTAAGACTTGTTCTCAGTTCGTGATGCTGGATACAACACTTAATACAGACCAGTATTTTTTTAAATTTCTTTTTTTACAGCATTGACTAGCGTGGATTAGTGTTATCAAGAATTTAAAGGGGTTTGGTGTATAAATGAGGTGTTATCAGGAGCGTATGGAATTTGGTGTTATTTGTTAAGAGCTTTATGAATGCAAGAGTGTTCATACTGTAACTTATGCTAGATTATTGTACCCTGGTGTAACTATTGTTACATATTTCATTCCTATATGCAAGAATTTTATTTGACCGCTGGTTTAAAAGAAATCCAAAATACAAAGATAAACTATATAAGATAAAAAATGAGGACACAACATGTCTAAAAAAAAATTTTTTTTGGGGACTGTTCAGTTAAGCAAAACCCGTGTAATGTAACATCTGCGCACAAAGATTCTTCACAAGGCAAAACAACAACACACGAAGGAAAAGTAAAAAAACAAGCATTCAGAGACGACTGGCATATTCGTCCAGGTTTGATCCAGTGGGCATGGTGCTCAAAATAGAAGCAGCATTGCCCCGTTGAATGGCAACACCAATACGTTGGAAAGAAAGGAAGTAGCCCTCTTCTCCTCCGAGATAAGGGTGATCTGCTGGCTGATGGCATGCAACAGGGAGAAGCCCTTTCTGTTGATGGAGCCCAGGGTCTTCACCGCGACCGGGCAGGACATATACCTGTTGTCCAGGTAGGCATATTTAATCCTTTTCCGAGCTTCGGCAGCAAGGGCTGCCTTCAAGGACCCTGTGAACGTGGAGTTCAGGTAGGAGGGGGCAAGACTGTCTGTACAGGTAAAGTCCCAAACTAGTTGCCACCCACCAGACCAGGGGATGAGGGTGACCCCGTCAAGGCGCTTGCTGTTGTCACGGTCTAGGCCGACCGGCTCGAGTTGGGTACGGATACTGGCAGACACGAGGGATCTCTTGAGAAGGTCGCTCTTCATACCGCTCAGACCATGGATACCCGACAAGTCTACCAGGGCTCCACAAGACCAAATGTGTGGTTCACAAATACGACAGCGGAGGGCGATGGCTATGCGGAAAGTCCTGTCGTCGCGGTGGGTGCCGAGCTGCGGAGAAGGATGAGCGTTGACCCAGGTACCGGATTCCTTGGAAGCCACGCTGAAGAGGCAGGCCTTATCCGAAAAGGTAGCTGCCCGGACTTAGTGGGACTGAACCGTCTTCTCGATGAAAGGCTTCTCCAATCGCGGTGAGCGCCACGATCATCCCCAACCAAAGGTGGCAGCCCACTACCCCGTGTCCAGCAGCGAGGGCCGTCAGCTAACAAAACGTCAGGAACAACCCTACATGGAGGAGGTAACACATCCTGGAGGAGCGGGGAGACGGCAAAGGAAGAGGCAAGAAAGGCATGGAGAGAGAGGTCCGACGTGTGACGAAGGCCCAGGCCCCTACTAGAGACAGGCACAGGGAGCATTGATCCCACGCAGCAAGGGAGAGTTGAGTGTTGGTGACGGACTCAAAGGTGGCTTTCAAGGTGTCGTCGAATCTCGAGAGAGCAGCCGGACATTTCCAGGTGGGCGCGCAGTGAAGCAGATAGGCGAGCTTTGGGATGGCCCGGAAATTCTTCTACAGGAAAGAAGCGATAGACTGCAACCTGGCCAACAAGGTGCGGAGTGCCTCGGTTTTAGAGTTCAAAAACTCCTCAATGACCTCCTCAGTCAAATGGGCCCCCAAAGGAATGCTTTTGGCGTAGTCGAGGATACAAATCGACGGGGCGACCTGTTGGAAATCAGCAACGGCAGATGAAGGAGCTGCTGGGGTCCCTGAAGAGACAAGAGATCACACTTGATGGGGTTCACTTCCAACCCCAAGTCACCCGCACTGTTTGTAAGGAAAATAGAATCGCCGAGCACGGACGAGGAGGACCCAGCCAGTGTGGCATCCAGATATCAGACGTTGAGTTCACTAGCCATCGAAGAAGCAAGAGGTTGAACCAGCAGACAAAACAGGGCAGGCCCAAGCGGATCCCCTTGCTGTACACCGCACTGCAAGGAGATGAGGGAATCACCAAAAGCAAGGGCCGAAGAGTTCCTGTAGCACTGAAAAACGTA
Source organism: Lithobius niger (assembly GCA_023313725.1). Taxonomy (NCBI): domain Eukaryota; kingdom Metazoa; phylum Arthropoda; class Chilopoda; order Lithobiomorpha; family Lithobiidae; genus Lithobius; species Lithobius niger. The sequence goes on from JAHWFP010029678.1 coordinate 28,900, forward strand.
TGGAAAGAGGAGAGGCAGTTTGTCCTTCACGGCTGACAAAAGGTGATCACGGCGGACAAAGTTGAAGGTGTTTTTGAAATCGACTTTCAGGAGCATTTTGGGAGTGTTGTGTGGATGGTTAACATACCGCCGGGTGGCATGGGCCGGAGCTTTAGCACCTTCAGAACCAAGCTGAATGGGGCGAAGAGAGGCACTCAAGGAAGCAGAGATGCGGTTGCAGCCGAGCGTGGCAGTCAGACGGCGGAAAGTGTTCCCAACAGCGATGGGGTGAATCCCACCATTCTTCTTATTCAGTTCAACAAGGGAAGCACCACAGAGAGAGAGGGGCAGACTGAGTCTGCTACTCTACCAGAGAACATGAGGTTGCAGAGACGAGTAAGAGAGCCCAACAGACGTTCGCGGGTAACGCCGTGGCCGTCCCCGATGAGGTCCTTTAAATGTTGCGGTCAAAAACAGTCCAAGCCCCCGGCCGAGCCGCAGTGGAACGAGTTCAAAGCCTGCAGGACATCTGAGTCGGAAATCATGAGGAAAGGGGAACCAGGATGGGGGCCATCAGGGAAATCAGAGTGGTCTTCTCCAGAAGGATGAAGGTCACGAAGGACAGACAAAGACTCAGGGTCGCGAAGGGCAAAGGAATCATCAAAACACATGATATGAATGGCACCCCTGATGTCACCGTCAGCGATCTTGGATTCAATCAGTGGATAGTCGGCGGCGCTACTCTTTTTGTGACGGGGCGTGACCTCGCCTGGACCGATCTTACAGGAGACAAGTCTTGCAGAAAAGCGTCGATCTGCTGCCTGATTAACGTGGCCAGAGACACAGCCCTATCATAGGGGAAAAGAAAGTAAGTGGAAACACAGGGCGGAGAAGGAGACGTGCCAAAGCCGCCTCACAGTTGTCAAGAACACAATGGTCGATGACTGCTAACTAGGCCTTATACCTTGTAACAAGGTTGTCTGAGAGAGAAGCTGCGGGTTTCCTTTCCCGTTCTCCAGGCCGGTTAATTCAGCATCACAAGAATCTTGCTTTACCAAAGCAACGCTGAAAACCGTTGACTGGCGTTGAGCCAGGAGGCGAACCGTGCGATTTCCACCCAGTCGGCCTTGGTTTGAAGCAACCATCCCTTTCTCGCTTCAAGATCGTTCAACGCTGGACCACATGGAGTTGCTGCATGCCTTGAAACAGTAGCACGAGTGATATATTTTGCACCTATTTATCAGAATAAAACAAACTTATACAATGTATTTTTATTATGGGATATCTCATAAAGTAGTTATTGTCAAGGAGTGCCACCAGATAGCTGCATTCCCTGGCATTGGAATAAACAGTTGGAATAAACATACCTTAAGGCATCTTCAAACACTTTACACCAAGATATAGCCTACTCGTGGTGGCGCCTCAACCCTTGTCTGTCACGTTACGGACTACTCTTCCTGTTTGTGTGGGAGGAAATGGGGCCAAGTAACACTGTGCTCATTTGGTGATAAGCCAGGCAGGTGGCTGCGTCACTGGGACGACCTGGCGTTGTCACAGTGCTCCCCTCCTCGAGAGCCGAGGCACATCACAGCAATTAGCTAATATATGGAAAACTGTTACAACAGAATAAATGAGAGCATACAATGTTGTGGTACGTAAATAATGAGTTGCGCATCATGCATATTGCGCAAGCGAAGAACACAGTCAAAAGGTACGTCGTGCGTCCATAGCCGGTACAACTTCATCCGCGATTCGGGTATGCTCCATGTTGCACACGGGAGTGGTAACATATGGTAAGTTAATGCGATATATATATATATATGTACATATATATACACACACACACACACACACACATATATAACATTCTCACACAGTGCACAGGTCCTGACAGCCAGCCTAGCCTAGTCCTGCGACTTAGTCCAACAATAACTGGGCAGCACGCCAGGAGGAGCAAAAGAATTCAAGGCTCTCACGTGTCACAGAGAACTTCCTGGTGTGGATGCACATCAGGTGAACAGAAATCCTTAGCGACTTCACTTTGTGTATAGCAAGTCCAAGACATCCTTAGTCTCTCTCTTATGAAATAGCTTTCATAGCTATGATGTGATGCTGCAGTCTCACATTAACCGGCTTAGATGCCTCGCAGAGTTCATTCCCCGGTTCAATACTCATGATGATGTGTACTACAGTGAAGTCTGCAGAAAACTACTCCTCAGTCCATCGCTGAAAGTCCATTTCAATCACTTTTCTTGATCAGCGGGTTGGCTTACACATCCCATTGCACAGGTGATACCTCTATTAATGGTATAGTACTGGTGGTTTTCATCATTCGGGGTACCTCTCTCATGAAGGCTAATCTGTACTGGAGTGGAGGGACAATTGTTCGTTTGGGACGATCTGTTAATGCAACTTTTGCTGCCTGGTCGACGGCTCCCTCCTCGGAGTTCTCATCAGAATCATCTGGATAATAGTCGGGGTCGGACTCTGCCTCTGAGTTCCACCAGTGCCAGTTCTTCAGCCTCATGCGTAGCTGGGGCTGTGACTGCTGGATATCAAGCATTCTGCAGTTCGTAGTGATCCATAGTGATCGGATCAAAATAGGAGCCCAGGTTCGCCTCATTAACCGTCTTCATAATGGATGAGTCATTGATGTCAATGTAGACGTAGGTAATGCCATTTGGCCTTCCTTCCTTGACACGGTATGGGCCTTTATAAACTGGCGACAGTTTTTTCACTACTCCAGCCTGATCATCCAATTTGGGACGGTTCTTTATCTTCACTAGCTGCTCAATGCGGAAAACAAAGGGTCTGTAAGTCCGGTCGTACGCAGCTTTTGTGCTGCATGCAGCTTCCTCGAGGTGAGCTCTTGGTAGATCGTAGTCCTCCTCCATGGCTGCTCTATTGTGATCAGCGTATTTGGCAACTGACAGCTGTTCTGAAAAGTGAGAAACACAGAAATCTTGAAGTTCGGTTCATGGACCTCTGAGGTACATCAGGAAAAGGGGGCTTTCACCCTTGCTTGCGTGAGGGGTAGTGCGGATCGCATACCTTATTAGGGGAAGGTGCATGTCCATTTTGTTTGGTCTTCCTCCACATGCGTGCATAAGGAAGCCTTCATGGTACGTTTGAGGCATTCTGTGGCATTTACCTGCGGATGATAGGTAGTCGTCCGGCGGTGGTGTGTTTCTGTAGACTGAAGTACTTCCTCAAAAAGCCTGCCAATGAAGGACGCTCCATTATTTTATATGAGTATTTCCGGAGGCTCAAAATCAATCAGAACTGTGTGGAGATACTTTTGCAGCCGTCTTCGCTGCTTTGTGGGTGCTTTTTTCTTGAGCAGCGCGGTGACTGAATAGACCATCTCTGGGTAGTCGTGAGTGAAGCGACGGAAATAGTTGAAGGAACTGTTGAAGTTTATGTTGGTTCCTGGAGCGTGGGAACTTCTCCAAGAAAGCACATTTGTCATCGTCCATGCGGATCCCTTCCGCAGAGACCCTGTGACCAAGGACAACCATCTCTGGCAGGCAGAAGTGACAGTTCTTCATCTTCAGCATGAATCCTTGTTCTGAAGTGCCTCAATCACTCTTCCTAAGTCCGTGAGGTGATCCGGCCGTGATTCACTTGCGACATCATCATCACGCACGATGCAGACAGTGCCGATGAGGTCACCCAGGGCAAATGTTATTGCACGCTGGAATTCTACAGTTTCATTGTTGAGCCCGAACGGCATTGTACCATCTAAAAATCCATCTATGGCAGACGAATGAGTACAATCCATAAGTCCGGGTGCAGGGGTATCTGATGGAACCCTGAGTCTGTGTCGAGCGTGGAGATGTAGCATTTCCCTGCTAAAAAGTTGATGGTCACTGTGACGTTCAAATTGGGGAACTGATGTTCGAATTGTCGGCTCTGTTCTGTGCACTGAGGGAGCAGTAGTCCAGTACGGGACGGAAATCAGTACCATTTTTCTTCTTCAGCAATAACGGGGCAGCCCAGAAATCTTTCCTTCATCCTGCAGTTCCTTGATCATTCGGTCAATTTCCTTCCTAATGGCCGGCAATAACTGACAAGCACAGTGTGCCACTAGCTTTGGTTCCGAAATTAACTCTATTTTGTGCTCAAGGACGTTGGCTCTCCCTGGACATCCTGGGAACAGATCTTTTTCTGCCAGAAGGTCTTTGCAGCTGAGGGAACTGGTCGTCCATCATGGTGTTGAGAGCCTCGGAGGCACAAGCTGCTGCCATTCACCATAGTGGGGTCTTGATAGGAATTTTTCTACATGCAGCTTGGTGCGTAAGAGGGAAGATGTCGTTGGGAAAATCCTTAAGTAGCCCTCCTTGTTGGCATCATCAACCTCGAATCTTGCTCTTTCCATAAAATCCTCACTCACAATGCAGTCTTCGCAGTGCTTCAAAAATTCTGAAGGGGGCAGTAAGTTTCAACTGGTGACATTCGACAGGTAGCGGAGCGGGAATATCCCCAGTGGTATGATGAGGGTCTTCCTGTCTCCCAGCTCTCGTGGTGGGCCTCCGTAGGATTCTGATGGTACTGGGACAACGGCTTCACACCAGTGGCGCGACATGTTGCAGTTGTTGGAGCCGGAGTCGAGAAATCTTAGGAAGTTACGACCGAGGACCTCCACGGAAACGCTCATCATCACCTGAGACATGTCTGTAGTGAGGAACTTCGATGGCAGGACTACTGACGCATTATAGTCAAGGAGTGTCCCCGGATAACAGCACTCCCTGGCACTGTAATAAACAGTTTACACATACCTTAAGGCATCTTCAAACACTTTACTTCGGTTTAAGATATAGCCTACTCGTGGTGGTGCCTCAACCCTTGTCTCTGACTGCTTTTCCTGTTTGTGTGGGAGGAAGTGGGGTCAGGTTACACTGTGCTCATTGGGTGGTGAGCCAGGCAGGTGGCTTCATCACTGGGACGACCTGGCATCATCACATTATATACGACCAAACTTTCTACAATTGGCCGCCAGCGGTCGCGACCGAAAAAGAGGAATAGAGTCAAAGACGTCAGGAAGGATAAAAGTTGGAGGGGTGTAAACCAGAAATTTACCAACATAATTTTCCATCTAGCCAAAAATTTTACGTAATTTATCCGACTGATTTACCAACTGGCCAAACTTTGGGGGTGTGTGACCCCCCCCCCCCCATAAAAACGTCCCTGAAGACAGTGTACAGTAATATTATCGTCGACACTCCGTTGAACCTTACGGGCTCTCCTTTATGCTGCTCCTGGTGTTATTAACTAGTATTCAACTGGCCTTCAACTAACAAATATTTATATTCGGGTGCCAATATACCAAGGCAAATGCTAAGGTGCCATACTCGATAAGGACGCAGTCAACTGGTACATAACTGCGAATTCGACATTCACTTCAGGACTTCTTTCCCGGACTAGCAACAGCAGCAAACGAAAAGCCAATTGAGAGTTGACAATATGAGAAAAAGCCTGATTTTTGGCATAATTGTCTAATTATAGAGTAGGACAATATTTTGCTAATAACTGCGCGCGAAGCACTACTTATATATTATACGTGTACTGAAAAATGCAGGTTTTTTCCTATTCTTCCAATTCTAAAGTTAACCTATCGTTTTCTGTAGAACACTAAAACCCCCCAAAACCAGACCCTAACTTCAAGATAGCTACTGCTCTTGCTGCTATTAACCTGATGATCCAGATTTTGGATGACGGAGTTAACATATCTGCGTGGTTAGACGAGATGTAGGTGTATATGCCTGAAAAGCAGCTGACAAGAGTGAATATAGAAAATACTATAATGAGAGCCCTTACAGGGAAATATAGATAATGGTGGAAGGTGCAACTAACCTCTATGCAATCTTGGGAGGATATGAAAACGGTATTGTTGCCCTCTTTTTAAGCGACCAATGCTAGACCCTGACAGAATAACACTTGATGGTAATACATATCAGCAAGAATTTATAGGGTCAGAAAGGAGGCAAAACACCCATTGATTTTTTTGGCCATGATTGTTCGTCAATTCAATAAACTGAAGATGCCTGTGCGCCCTGATCACCAAGTTGTCACCATTATTGAACGGATGAGAGCAGACATTTGACAGATACTTCGCTCGTCGGGTGTCCAGAACATGGCACTCACGGCAAGTGATCAGCTTTCAGCGCTAGACACCATTCAAAGTTCACGAAACAAAGAACCAAACGCTGGTAGATCGCTGAGTCTTGACACAGGTCCTTTCTAATTCTTCCCTCCTGCAACGAATGGACAGCCTTACCAACCAACTCAACCTGTAGCACACTAAGCTAAGAACACTACGATAGCCCCACAACTTGGATCCCCGAGCCAAGATGAAACATGTGGGTGCCAGGCAGCGAATCTACGGCAACCGAGCACAGCGCAAGAAGGTAACGAGGACAGATCCCAACATGGCGATGGAAGATATGGAAGAATGACGCAGCACTCATCAAGAGAGGCAAGACTGGCCACGACATGCTGCTATAACTGCCAAAATGTAGGACGTTTCGCAAGGATGTTTGATCGGTCGCCTGCTCCTCACAGAATGTTCACCACGAACGGCGTATATGCGATGACGAGCCCTCCCCAGCAGGTTTAACTCTGGGTCGAAGAAATTGTACATGTCAAAGAGGCCATCGCTCATTGAGAACCCATTCTCCCACATGAACGGCCGCCACACCCACATGGGGTACTCACGTCTTACTAATGTCATAAACTCAACTCTTCCCATCTTCAGGATTTTTGAAGCTTTGGGCGAAGACTGCATTCTAGGTCAGGACTTAATGCACCAAACAGAGTTAACGGTAGAATCGCGCCAATAAAGGAGTATATTTCAGGATAACGGTACAGAATCCGACGTGGCATATGGCAACAGCTGATGACGCTTAACACGTTTTACATAATGTCTGAAGAGCAATTTACGCAATTACAGTAACTTTTAGCTGACAGTAAGAATCTTTTCCGGGTAAAACCAGGACAATCAACATTTCTGAACCACAAAATCTGTTTTAAACATCAACCTGCCCCTGTTGCTAACAAGGTATATCACTCGTCACCAGCAATCAAGAAGGAACTTGACAAGATCATAAATGAACTGCTTCAAGATGGCAAGATTGAACCTTAGAACAGCCCGTGGGCGGCGCCCTTCTTTCTGGAGAACAATGGAGCTGGTATTAACCAGTGATTGACTCTCGATCCTTGAAGGGTCAAATCAAAGCCAACAAATATTCAACCCCAAACGTTTAGGAAATATTGAACTTTTTGGCAGGGAAGAAATATGTCTCAACCCCAGGTGCTAATGCAGGCTATTACCCAATTCCCCTACATGCAGACTTAAGGGGCTGTAAGAGTTCTGTATGCCATTGTGGAATATTTAAGAGGCGTTTATGCCTTTCGGGCTTATGAATGAGACAGTGGAGTTCCAGCATGCAATGGCATTTGCATTGGGAGGCTTCATCGGGACTGTATATGTAGACTAGTAGCGTAAATCGTGGATTAAACACCCATGGGTTTATATAGTTAATTAGGCAAAAATAGGGGGTGGGCTTTAAATCAAGCATTATCAATTTTTTAACCTTTCTGGACATCTATTACAGAAAATTCGAAGCTTTTGAACGATTTCTGAAAGACCAATTTTTACATCCTTTTAATTGCTGTGAAGAAGGGAGGAGGCTTAGGCAAGAGATGCCTTGTGCAGGTGCTAGGAAAATTCCACTTTACTACAGGGAGGTAGAAGGGGCCAGTAAACTTCATATCGTTTAACTTGTAGGTTAATTTTTCGTAGAAAAACTACAATTTGAGGGGTGGGCTCTAACTCCACTATTTCATGATTTTGACTTTACAGCATTTTAGGGGGAGGGCTTTAGCTTCAACTGGGCTTTTAATACACGATTTACGGTATAAGTGGATGACATAGTTGTGGCTGGCAATACCTAGTGTGACCAGCTCCTGGGCTTACAACGGGTGTTTACGGTGGTGTAAGTCCATGGATTCACTCTAAAGCTACAGAAATGTCATTTCTGCAAACTTGAAATGGTTTTACTGGGTAATAAGCTTACGGTGGAGGGCATCAGCATTGACGACAGCAAAGCGGCGGCGTTGGAACAGTTCCTGCAGCCAAAAAACGCACTTCAGCTAGCCAGTTTTTACGGCTTACCAACTATTTCCATAAGCATTGCCTCAACGACCTGCTCAAGAAAGAAACCCCTTTTCTTTGGACAACTCGTCATACCGAAACATTTCGTGCATTGAAATCCAAGCTGCAAGCATTAGATGCCGTCAAGCTACCCAATTTTGAATATCCGTTCGTCTAGAGTCTGACGTAGGGCTGGGAGCGATGATTTTGCAACACATTGACAGCCAACTGAATGTCCGAGTTCAATAGCAGGAGTCTACTGGACAGGGAGCAGCGGTACACGACGTTTGAGAAATAGGCGATGGCAGCTGTTGAAGCCGTCAATAAGTGGCAACGCTATGTTGAAGGATCTCATTTTACCATATCACTGATATGGCACTGAAGTGGGTGTTCGCCAATAAGAAAATAAGGTGGGTTATTCGACTCCAGGCATTCGATTTCATGGTGACACACAGGCCGGGAAAGCTCAACGTTGTCGCCGATGCACTCTTTCAGAACCGCCAACCTCTGTTGTACATCAGGACTCTTGACGCCTTTCCCATAAGCATGAACGCCCCTTCCAAAACTCAAACATCTTTTCTTCGTTTGGAGTGGATAAGCAAGACTGTAGGAGAGCTGTGGAATGTACCAACTCAGCTAACGAATTAGTACATAAGGCAGCACGCACGATATGCTCGTCTTCCTCATACTGCTAATTATATAGGGGCGGAACAGCATGGAGTCAAATCCCGTTTTCACTTCGGCTAAAATGTATTAATTTTGTTCGAATGCTTTCTATCTCTTCAATTTTGGGGCCTTTGCATTGTTGACCTGAAAAAAGAAACCTGCTTTCCCATTGTAGTAAGGTGGCAAGGGTGTTCCAACCGATAACGGTCGCCCAGATCCAGGAACTTCCTAAAAATTACCTGTGATGTATCGGAGTTCCATAGTGCATGGCTGGTGGTCTGTATTTGGTTACTAGTAACGCCACAAGTTTACAATAAAGCCCCGGCAAAATACGTAACAATATTTCAACAAGGTTGAGCCATCTGCACATATTTTGGGTGCTCCGAAAAAACAACGAGTCCTTATCGTGTTCGTCCCTACTATTGTCCTCAAACGGAACAGACAAATGTTTGGTTTGGTTAGGATCTGGCACCCGAGGTTATGTGATCACGAATCAAGCAACTGTTCTGTTAAATATGAAGATAGTTGTACTGTTAAGAGGTGCTCGACGGACTAACGCTATTAATTGTAAATGATGATCGTGGTACTGCACTAGACGGAGGTGGCTGCGACACCCGACACCAGACGTGCCGGTCGCGACGTCACACTTTCTAACACCGAACCCGGGTTGGGCTCAGTTGCGGAATGCGGTACACAAACCTGCCTCGTGGAATTCCTTGCGAGGGTGTGTAATCGAGATCGGGTTAGCTCAAGACGCCCAGGAAACCTTCGGATTCGCACTAACATCAGCAATACCGCTGGCACTATCCTTGCCGACAATGACATTGGCAGATGCCATGCAATAACACCTGCCGACTCCGGGCGCAACGGGGATTACCCATGACTGGAGTCGCTACAACCGAGTTTGATAAGTTGTCACAATCCAACGCCCATTAGTTTTGTGGGCGTGGAAACTTTGTAAAGAAAATTTGAAGCAAGTTTCCTAAAAGGTTCGTGACAATGATGACATTGATGGCACATGGGGGTGTGGATCCCCTGTGTATGTCCTTTTCCGCACATATTTGCACAAGAAATCGGATTAGCCACATGGTGTGCCAAGCCTAACCTATGTCATGACCGAAAAGTGAAACCCAAAGAAAGTGATATACGGATTGTAGTAAGGTCAGGGTTTTCATTTAACCTTTGATCTAATAGTCGGTGGGATTAGCTTTGCGATTGTTCGTTGGTGGGTAGAGGAACACTTCGGTTAGGGTTGGTACACCATGCAGCAATTTGGTGGCAGCCACTTTTGTTCTGGCATCACTACTTTGATTGGCTGAAACTTGGCGGGTTCTTTCACCCTTGTGGGTTTTGTTTCAGATTTAAATACCAACACAGTAATGAACGAAACTAACAAACCTGAACAAATAAATTACTCTAACAACATATTTTAATAGACTGCAATGCGATTACAATTTTTACAGGAGATAAATCAGTATTCTACAGCATTCTCTCTTTTCAAACATACCACCATCAAACTGCAACGTTTTCTTCTTCTAATGAGAAATATTCTCGATCTATCAACAAGACGCGCAGGTTCATATTTGTACATAGTCGCACAGCTTTTATTTCGTTACTGCAGGTTCCTTTGATTTCTTGGGTCTGAGCACGAAATATGCAATGGTTAAACCAATAAGTCCGTATGTCAGCTTTGCAGTCTGCAACCAAATAGAAGGAAAAAAAAAAACTGATTAGCACATGAACGCGCACAATCGTCTACCTATTATACAGAACTCAAAAACATGTGCACCACAAGATACTCCATATTCTACCACCATTTTATCGCACAAGTGGGGCACGTGGGCACTCCCTAGTATTTTTCCTGATCAAGACTTTTGAAGATCTCCCACACAAAATATTACGTGTTATAAAATAAAATATACAGGTTTAGGCCAAGAGGCTATCAAAATTCTTAGGACCACCAATGAATAATTAAGATACAATTAAAAGAAAAGTTCGTTAAAGATGAAATCTTATCCATACTATGGCAAACTGTAAACCTTCGAAATCCTTGCCTTCATGCCTTTAATGTACTTGATTCAAGCCAGTATATCGTAGACAGCACTCGACATTTCTTACTTTCTATACAGCCTAATCGGCAATCTTACAGGATATGTGTTTTTTCTAGTTTATAGATTTCCTGGATTGTACAATTTTCTTTACCCCAAGTATTAGTGCAGAAACAATTATTGTGTTTGTGTCATCTATATAAATTTGAGCACAATGCCGCAAACAGTTCGTCGCTAAAGATAGGGACTTAAGTGCCAGTCTTCATTGCAGTCACCTTTTTGGCGAGCAAGGCTAAAGGTTTGTTGCCAGGTTTTAAGTCGTCAAATGGCAAGTGGAGTCGGACACTGGAGAGGGTTGGTAACGATTTAAAGCTTAATTCTTGCGTTAACATTTATTTTTCGACGTCTGTGTTTTAACATAAATTGCATGTTGGTGTTCGATATGAAAAACGGAGTTGGGAATTTTAAGGGCTCTATTCCAGACCTGGAATTCTTTTTGCTTTCAGGACATTTATGGGATGGGTCAGTAACAGAAACCGAATTTTCGGTTTTTACTGAAAACCGAAACCGATTAGAGTTCTGTGTCGGTGTTTCATACGGTGTCCGAAAAATCAAAAATTGATTTGTTGTTTTAAATTTTTAAATAATTATCATTTTCTATAAAATTGACAACAGAGCTTTCAGTCATAAAAAAAAAAGAAATAGTACAGGAAAATGTTGCCACAGCCAAGGGCATGGTCAATGATGATGACAAAATCTGGGGGGAGGAGGGTGGTGGCGGCGGCAAAAACCAATACCGAAACCGAGGGTTTGTGGGCACGTAAAACTGAACCTGGAGTCATAAAATGAAACCGACCCATTCCTAGGACATTTCCAGGCTTTTTAAGGACCAGTATGAACAATGCCACTTAACTGTAAATAAATAAGCTTGCAGGCATTTTGCCTGATTAGGTTATGTAAAATAAAATGTTGCTGCTTGAGTGCTTGGTACTTCGTCAATGTTTTCCAAATGAATTTTTTTTGTACTTTTATTTGCTTTACACATATTTGATTACCGGTGCATTTAAAAAGTCTCATCGTGACTTGCTCAAAAAAACACTTAAAAGTGTTACAATTCTTTACATTAACTAACAGGGGTCAGACAATTTTTAAATTCTCAATTTCCCTGACATTTCCAGGTTTTCCATGTGCCTCCAATGGCAATTTCCAGGTGGTTACAAGGTGCTTAGAGAAACAGGGAGGAGCGAATGTGTTTATTAATATTTGTAAGCAAATAATCCAACATCCCAGAAAATAGCAGTTTCGAGACTAGTCCAGACTGGACTAAACACATTTTCATCACAGGTATTGGTGACTAGCCTAAGATTTGGTGTATCGAAGTTATATCTAAAACAATTGAACATATTAAACCACAAATTAAAAAAATTGCTACTAGCCTAGGACTTTATTTCTGACCTTGGAACTTGAATCAATGGAACTTACAGATTAGACACAATATGCATTTTTTTTTAAATTTCCCTGTAGTGTTGGGCAGTAACCAGTTCTCACTGTGTACTGCAGTATCAAAAATGCAATGGTACCAAATACTGTGCATTGTTAAAATACCAGTAATTGTTTTAATATGAAAAAGCAACAATAGTTCATTTAGTCCTTGTGTTGTAGGGCTCAAAG
>JAHWFP010029680.1:0-13553 GCA_023313725.1 Lithobius niger
TGGAAAGTCATCTAAACGGAATATCGTATAATGGAAAATCATCTAAATGGAATATCGTATAATGGAAAATCATCTAAACGGAATCTCGTATAAATGAAAATCATCTAAACGAAATATCGCATAATGGAAAATCATCTAAACGGAATATCGTATAATGGATAAACATCTAACTGGACAATAATATACCTGCAGTTTCTGGTGTTATATGTATAACGGCTGCAAGCGAGGCAGGGACATTAGACGATTTTCTATTATACGAATTTCCTGTCAGACGACTTTCTGTTATACTGTTATACGGTATACGTTCTCCCAATTATGCGATTTTCCAGTTAGACAATTATCCCTCGCCCCGAAATCAACTCGTAAGCTACGCGCTTGCGCTCGTAAGATCCCCCACTTCCGCGACATTGGACTTACCAGTTTCTCGCAAACGAGCAATCATCGCCGGTTAACCGTCAATTTCTCACGGACAGCTTTTAAAATAATGTAAAATAAAAGAGGAAACACATGAAAAGATACCAAAAAGATATCAAAAATTCAAAAACCTTTGAATTGTTTTTTTTAAACTAGTTGATAAATTCAACCCACAGATCAATCATATAAGCCTTCGTGGCTTTTTATGGGCTTCCGATCACGAACCGATATTATCGACCGATATCAATATCAGTACGTTCCCGACAAAATTCCTAACGATATTTTAAATATTTTCGTGGGCACAAAACAGCAACATCTTTAGCACGATCAGTGGAACAATGGAACTGACTCAGTGAAGCCTTCTTCTCCCCCCCCCCCCCCCACACACACTTTCCCGGTCCCAATCCACTCACCTCCCCCAACACCGAATCCCTGCAAAAACGGTAACCGGAAAGCACCAATTAAACCCGGTCCTCTCGTTATCTCACGGGACGTCTAATGGATTCTGCAAGTGGGAAAAAAAAAGGCTCTGATTTAGATTGTACTTTTTTCTTGGTTTGTTTCTGGCCGCTTCTTTAATTTGTGATTTCACCACATTTTTTCTTTTTTTAAACTTGTGTGGTGGCCAGCATGAAGGAACAACACGGCTCTTGATGCCGTCTGTTCAGAAGCAGAGAGTTGGTGTATTGGCTTGCGTAACGCTCGACGCTACCTGTGGAACGTTGCACAACAATTGTTGCACTCTTGCATTGTTGGCGTTTCTTTCATCTTGGGGGGGTCTGACGTGTAGCACGACTTTTTCCTGCCCACGAGGCCCTTGTCCGATCCTGTCCTCAGCCACCGCTGGTATTTTCTGGACGGTAAGGGCCCTATGGTGTCTCGTGCTCACGTCGTTTTGGCACATCAAAGATCATGGGATTTCCGCTTCAATATGTCCAGCTAAATTGTCCCTCTCGTCGGCTACATTGGGACACATAACCCGATTTGGCTTAACAAAGTTTTTGTGAACATAACTGAGCAGCAGCCATATTGTCTACACTCACAGGTCACGACACCCCTACCCCCACCTCCCAGAAAAATTTTTTTTTAATAATAAATAAATTTGTCCGGATTGTCGAAATCGTAATCAACATTATTGCGCGCAAGACAATCGTGCACGTCATGTACGGTGCTCAGCAACACATGTCTACTAGCCCCAGCAACGTGCCTAGTCCAATCAACTTACAGTGGAAGTATGCATTCACTCACTCGGTATTCTTTGCCACGTAGCATCTGCCGAATAAAGAATCCCTTTTAAGACCTGACGACGCCGGATAACCTACCGCATTTACTTGTATTCCTCCGCCTTCACGGAGCGATTGCAACGAGAAACAAAAGAAGAAAGAAAAAATAATCCCCATGATTTACCTAATGGTGATGGTAAGCTATAAATCATAATTTTCCCATTTACAGAATTGAAACAGAAATGAATTTTCATAAAACGAGAAATGGGTGGGAAAAAACGGAACGCTGAAATCAAATACGGAACTCAAAATGAACATGTGCATTGATTTTTTTTTGGGGGGGGGGGCTCGGGACGGGGGGGACGATCTTCTTTTCCACGTAGATTCAATCGAAATATGATGGGCAGTAAGAACCGTTGACGGAGCTTATGATGAATTGGCTTGGATCAATTTATTTTCTTGAGGGTGAGTGGGGGCAGGGAAGGAAAAGGAGTCAGATTTGAGCTCTTGCCGAAAAATATGCAAATAAATTGGACGGATGGGGGGGGGGGGGGGGGGGAAGAAAAGTAATAAGAAAAAAAAAAGGAGAAAAAAACGATTTGAAAAGCAAGCTTACCGCGTATTTACATAACCCCTAGAGAGATCCCGAAACTTAAAATGGAAACACCATTTACGGAAGAAGAAAAAATAATATTAAAAAAAACATGAAAAGTAATGAATTAAAAGCATTCGAGGCTCAAATTTAGGAATTCTCCAGCGTGAATTTCCACAAGCGAAATGAAAAAAAATTTTGCAAATTTGTACCCACGCAGAAACGGACGATAAAAACAGATCTCGCAGATCAATAGAAAAAACACACAATCCAACGTAAATAGAAGAAGAATGGCTGGGTAACGTACTCATTTTTTTTTATGTTTATGTACCTAAAGTGTGGTGGCTGAGGGTCGTAGATCTCAGCCTACCTACCTGAAAACACTCATTTGATCCGTGAGGGAAAAGGGAACCCTGGGAAAGTATCTTCTAAACTTATGTGTTACGGTACTGTCAGAGATTCCTCGGTTTCGTCAGCAGCTATGGGATCTAGTCCGGTCAATGCCTTGCCTCCTAATATGGTCGGAGGTTTCCACGTTCGAATCCCTGGTCTTGCTCTTCCGCTTACTAGTTCATGTTCTGCTTATACTTTCAGGTTTTTTAATTGAACCAGCACCAGACACAGATAAAGATCCCTAACCGACACGTTGGATAACAAACATCATCAGAGGTTTTTTTTAGTGGAGGATAGCATGCAAAAACATGCTAGGCTCCTGCAAGAAATTCCCGATTTTAAAAAATCCGGACTGAGAAAAATCAGCGTGTCAACAGCAAAGCGATGATACCCGTTTCTAGCATACTGCACGTTACTCACGAACGCACTGCAGCAAAGCCTTCCCTGGCGAACCCAAGGAGCAACGTACATTTCTACCTGTCTTTTTGGTGTTAGCGGTATAATTTCTAAAAATAACTCTGACACTTCAGTTTATAGTCCCACTTCATTTCATTTGTACTAGCTTAGCGGTTCGCTCCGTAGGCGTCGGGTTAGGCATAGTGTGGTTTAATTTTTCCACAAATTATCTCACAACTTGTAAGATACACGATTATTATGTACTAAAATTATTTATTAATTTACCAGGTAACATTTGTAAAGTGGAAGGCTTCGAGGTTTAAAAAAATTGCCCAAAAATTGGACATTAAATCAAGCTTAGTTTATTTTTTCTCTATGAAATTTTGTTGCTGTTCATTATTGGTTGGATTTTTCAAGACGAATGCCTTAAATTTTTGCTCTTGGTGGGACGATGATAAGGGTTTTTAAGGAATTTGTGTTAATTGGTTACATTCTAATTCAGAAATTTTGAAAATGGTTTTGTAAGGTGGTTGTGCAATTGATTTATATCACAATGGAAAATGGGGGAAAAAATCGTCTTGATATCAAAATGTTTTACATTTTCTTACATTTCAGTAAGCAAGTGTAAGAAAAAGGGGAAGAAAAGCGGAAAAGATTACCCCGGGCCTCACTTGGTAAGGGGTCTTACCTCCCCTTATCGAAGGAAAAGGACAGGTGTTACGCTTTAGGTTATTGAATTTCAATACGGTTATTTGGTTATAAGGTCATTGATTAGTGTAGAAATCCCACTGCTCAAAACATGCAATAATAATAATTGGAGCGAAGCTCCGCTATGATCTCACTCCAATGTATCACTCGAAAACCACAAGGATTATCCAAACAACACTTGGCATGCAGTACCACGGAGGTATGGACAAGGTTTACCAAAAAAAAAAAAAAAAAACGAAGAGCGAGCCAATAACTTGTTGTTCTCAGTAACAATCAGTAACCACGCGTAGTTTTGGGCAGTATTATTTTATTACCCGTTTTAAACTTGGAATCATTCATCGATTCTATAATAACTGACAAATCTAGAACAAGAGCATAATCGTTTAGCAGCAACACAAAGACAGAAAAATATTAAATACTAAGTACTAAATTGCGTATAGAAAATATATTGACACCAGAAAAGGGAGCCAAGAATATTTTTACGTCTGCATTTGTATCATTTCAAACAACAATATTCGAGCATTAGTGTTTACGTTAGGCAATCAGCCTGTTCCCTCCTTATCTGTAGTAAAACATGAGCAGCCTTTGGGAACGAGTTAGTGTCTTGTTTAGGCCTAAGTTACGTTCAAACGTAGCGTTTTCTGTTGATGTGTGGTTCATGGAGGTCGCCGTGGTGGCGATCACGTTTCTGAGGTTAGCTGATTGAGTGAGCGAAGCGAACGAAAATCAGCTTTTGTCATCAGAAACAGCACTTTTTCTTAAACACTCTTAGTAAGTTGTAGGATCAATATTTATTCAGTATTGACCGACTTTCTACGTTGGATAAAAGAAAATACTACTGCTACATTGAACTTATTGGACCGTTTTTAGTTTTGCTTATCATTTGTGTTATGAACTGAATCACTAATAAAAACGCGCACATTATTCGAATCACTTCCTTGAACATTTGTTTGATAATTTTTGCTGGAAGTGTCTGTCGGCACCATATGAGTTGCAACAAGAAATCTCATCGAGCGCAGCGAGACGCGGCGGAATGAGCGAGCGACTCCGCTAGTCTTATTTTTAAAAGATTGATTGTTTATGATAAAGAGGCAGAGTAAGGCTTCGGGCCCTGATCAAAATCATCATTCCGGCCTCACTAGCAGACATGTGTCTGTTAACTGTAAGCAACTAAAAGCATCTTTTGTAAGGCTGGGCCCATGCCGATTGCCGATTCAGAATGCCTCACGTATTTCCTTACCGACATTTGCAATATCTTTAAAAATCGGGAACGGTATAGGTAAAATCACGATAGATGAGTAATAAACCAAATTGAAGATATTTTCACTTCTCGTCGACCGATTTTGACGTTTGAATACACCATTTTGAAGCGGTTTTTTTCACCAGTATGGTCCAAACCCCAAGCAGCTGTCTCTTATTGTTTAGAAATTACAAGGCAAATTTTTTTATTTTACTGGGGAATTTGGCCAAGCTACACTGGCAGCATTTCCCTGGTTGAATGTTATCACTACTTTCAAAGGCCTACCTTTTTTGGCCAAGTAGCAAAGAAAGCGGAGCCCACTCCATTATGTCGACAGTGGAAGTGACGACGGCACATTTTCACAATGCCGCGTTTATTAAGTCTCAAACCGCGGAGGAGCACAGGAAGCTTTACCTCAGCCGGCTTTGCATTGGTGTGCTTAGTGTTTGGCGTTCTCGGTTGCTGTTGCCTCCTCCCAAGCACACTCAACCAGTCACCATACGTCCGCATTATGACTTTGATGCTGATTTGGTGCCGAAGTGCTTTTAACAAATTTGCTGTAAGTTAAATAAGTAGGAATTGAGCTACTTTGTGTTGATGTAACAGATTCAAACAGGATTCGTCTCTGAAGCTACCTCTTAAGCTCCTTCCTGTCCTTACCAAGGCTGGATAGTGGAGCACAGCTACTATCTCAGCGGGCCTTGGTCCTTACGATGGTGTTGTTTGGTGTTGACGCGAGATGTCACCACGTGCTTCTTTGTACTTCGTTGTGAATGGTTTTCACAATGACTGCTTTCCCCATGTAATGACCCTTGCGTATGGTTGGAGCAAGCGAAATATAATTATAGATAGAGATAAATGCAGCCGTAGTGCAGCACGAATGCCTTTTATCCGGAACAAGAATGAACAGGCCGAGGACTCGGTAACAGTTTTTTGCTTGTGTCGGTGGGGAAGGGGGGGGGGGGGGGACGAGACTATGTGCAGTTGATTGGAGGGATGGGAGCTCACTTAAGAAATGTTTCCTGGGCCTCCAGGGAACTTACAAAGGAGCTTAAAAATCGTTACAGCAGAATTTTTGTATGTTCAAAATCAGTTTAAAAAAAAATTAACTTCTTCTGGGCATGTGAAAAGCTGAATGGGCGTTAACAATCGTCGATTATTCTTAAGAAAGCATGGATGATATGAAAAAAAAGCTTGTAACCGGTAAACACTTCACCAGATTTAAAGAAATGTCTTGCGTGTAGTCTTCATAACTAAATTTTCCTAAAGAAAGGTCAAACGCAAGCCCTTGAAAATCTAAGGAGGAGGTAAAAAATGGCGTCTAAAACGGTTCTGGGCTTGTCATTTCTAAACTGTTAATCGTATTTCGCATCAACAGTTGATCGCAGTGGGGTGATTACAGTAAATACTTTGTAAATAAAGAAAGAAATAACAAGGTAAAAGGTAAACGAAGCAAGCAGTCTGCATTAAAGACTGGCCTTGTGAGGATACACGATACACTAGTCTGAGAAAGAAAGAAAAGACTACTGCCCCGACTGGGACTCGAACCCACGACGTCCCGTTTACCAGCCGGCCGCTTAAATACTTTGGGGACAAGATGGCTTAAACGGAGACAGTTTGGGGAAACTAGGGAGGATAACTTCTAGTAGTAGGTCTAATTCTACAATGGGCTTTGCATGGAACGGAATGACGCTTGGGAGCGAAGGTTGCCAAAAATGTTACACTGTCGGTCAGGCAACCCTCGAGCTTAATGCCATTTTACATTACAAGGCACTTTGCGTTGTTGATGTTTGACAATATCATATATAACAATACAATATATAACACTACGCAACAGTGAGGGAAAGACAAAGTAGACAAGGTCAATTGAAGCAAAGTAGCATGCAGCTGCCATCAATTCGTCCAGTGTATGTTTATTACCAATGCCTGATCACTGTTCCTACAGGGTTTCCATCAAAATACTGAAATAATTTCCTTGAGTTTTCCAGGTTTTCCTGAGTAGTTGATGTCAGTTTCCAGGCTATATTTGCCAAATTTTAGGAAGGACATTTTTTACACACATTTTACCAGTTTCGCTTGTATTTACGGCTCACTTTGTGTAAAACAGTAGTCGATTAAAATGAACTTGTACATGTCACCACAGCCGTATAAGGATACGTTTTATTTTACCGCAAATGCCTTAACAAAAGGTATTTTTAATGCACTTATAGGACTAGGCCTAAAAGTGCGGCTTTGTTTTTCCCTGAGTTTTCCAGGTTTTTTTGTAAAAAAATAGGAGAATCCCTGAGTTTTCCCTGAGTTTCAAATGTAGTTTAAATTCCCTGAGTTTTCCAGGTTTTTTTGTAAAAAAAAATAGGAGAATTCCTGAGTTTTCCCTGAGTTTCAAATGTAGTTTAAATTCCCTGAGTTTTCCAGGTTAGTTGGCACCCTCTCCGAGAAACATTTTTGTGAGTTTTCCGGTCCTGAAATAAGTCCCATTAGGCGGTCGGGAGGCACAGGCTACAGTAATTTCTTTATATGGTTGAACAGTTAAGTACCGAGTTGACTTACAGCAAAAAGTTTACTTACAATGTTGGCACTTGTTTAAATAGCACTGGTGTTGCGGTAGTCAATTTGAAACAACAAATGCGCTTTTAAAGCTAAGTCAGTTGCTTTCAAGCTGTTTTCCCTGCCTTTACGCGGACGGTTTTCCCAGCGTTCATAAGACTCGTGCTGAGGCAAGAAAGCTTTACCTCGAAGCCAAATTGCGCAACACGAAGGGATATCGTAATGCGCGCGTCTTCCATTCAGCATGTCAGCCAAAGCTCACGTGGCGCGAGGAAGGCAACGGCGGCATTGACGTCGCCACACGTTATGAATATTTCATCTCTATCACGTAGATGATAAGGTTTGAAATATTCCTCAGTTCCTGCATTGATTTTACGAATAATTTTTCCCCCCCTCCCCACACCAACCGTGGACGTTCCGTTCCGTTGTGGCGTTGGAAGCTTCAGGATGGTGACGTTGTCGCTTTTGCGGGTTGGTGGGTGGGCAGTGCGCATGCGTACAAGTCAGTCAGTCGATCAGTTCCTTGAAAATGTAAGAAAAGAGAGGAGGACATTCTATCTTCTGCATCGCCGTTGTCGGTCGTTCATTCCGTGATCTCGGACGGACGGGAGGACAGAAACGGCGTATACGAGGACACAGGAACAGGAGAGTGGCATGCACGTGATTGATGATCGAGTTACGCGAGAAAATAATTAAATTGACGAACGACACATGATTGGCCGTGGGCGATCGCTCGCGAGCGCGCACGCCTCTCCCTTGCCCGCCAGGCAACACCGTCTACATCGACTTGATTACAACAGCCGCGGCGGCTGCGGGGAGACGTTGCGGCGCATCTCGTGGTGATGGTGCAAGAGCCGAGCTTGCGATTGTGGCTCCCTCTTCCCTCAGGGTGGAAATCGACGTCGCTGCTGTAGCGTCGTCGGAGTTATCGCACTCTCCCTCCCTCCCTGGCGCTTCAAACGCCGCTGGCAGTGGCATCGAGGCTTAAACACCAACGCCTCCCCCCTCCCCCAACCACACCCCACCCCCTATCTCCAGACAACCCCCCCCCTCCCCTCTTCGCCATCTCCTTGCGCGTCAACCTTGTCTAAATCACCAGCAGCTAATATGCAAACGTTGTTAATGAAGTAATTAACATCTTCGTGGCGGAGCTGTTGTCAAATTATTGCCTAATGGCTTTGGTGGAAGTACGTAATAATTCGTAATTTTCGGATAATTACGAGATGGTGGAGTGAACGCTAACTCCTTGCTTGTGCGACACATACATAGAAATCCCCCCTCCCATCTCCCACCCCCGCGCCCTAATTTTCTTTTCGTGTATCTCCCAAACTCACGTCGCTCGCTCTCAAACTCCAATTGCTTTTAAAATACCTGTTAAAATCTGAAGATAACGTTATTATATGCATACTCTGGATTACGTTAGTTTGTTGTATAAAATGTTTCGCTAAGCGTAAAAACTGAATTTTTATAAGTGTTTAATATTGTTTACAGGGTTGGTAATAACTCTTCTTTTTTTAAAGTAAATAATGCATACATGTATTGCAAGTTCGTACACTTAAGAGATTAATTTGAAGGCTCTCCGATTGACGTCACTGGTGCCGTCGTTAAAGTTATCTTGACAAGGGGATTAGTTCGACAAAATAGTTAAAGAAGATAGGAATGAAGAATCACTCTATCTTGGATTTATGGAATGGAAGGTGTCGGCCAATGGGATCAAGAGTTTTTTGAAGGCCCAAGCGACAGATGTTACGTGGAAGATACCACCATCATTTCGGTTGGTTTTTTGCCTCATGAGGGAGGGAACCGGAGTACCCGGAGGAAACCCTCGTGCAACGGGTGGGAAACAACTGGAGAAACACCCGTACATAAACACTTTCCTTCGCCAGGATCGAACCCGGGTATGTATAAAGCCAGAGATGTACAGCTGGGAACAAGTCGCCCATCGAATCTGACGCTCCAATCAGATTCCCCGGTTGTTTGTTGCTTGACAAAGCTGATTGGTACGAATAACAACGATTCTTTCATATAGCCTACTCAACGGCAACATTAAAATAAAATGGCTAGGGTGGCAAGGCCAGGCACCCCTCTGACATGGGTAGGCAGCAGCATTGGAACTTAACTCTATTTAACTGCCCCTCCACACCAACGGAATTTCACCAACCCACTAAAGTGTAAGGATATTACTGTGATTAATACATGGCGGACACTTATATTTTAACTTTTATACTCAATTTTCCATAAAATGTTCGAACTCATTTAGACTTTTGGCGCTTTCCCCCACCCCCCATCAATCAGTAATTTCACCAACGTATCTATAGTGCAAAGACAACAGCTCTACGATTAAATGTGCATATGCCTACCTATTGACTTCCTTATATGACTCAGTTGGTTATCTTTTATTCTACCAAAACTTGAATACTGCGTACACGCCTGGTCACCCCATTACATTGATGATATCTGAAGTTAGAACAAGTTCAAAGAGCCGTCACCAGGCACTGTGCTACGCTGAACAGTTTGCCTTATAAAAAACGTTTGAAAAGGAATGACCTGACAGCCCTTGTTGATAGGCGTTTAAGAGGTGACAACAAGACGCGTCAAGTTCGCAGTCTGGCGTAGGGATTTTGCCTGTCAACCAGATTTTTTTCGACCATCCTCCCTGTCACCCAAAGACGATAGTATGAAGTCGACAAAACCCTTAATCCGCACCATTGTTGGGACTGCTTTGCTTTACTGTTTGGTATGCACCCCCAGAAAGATTCAGCATCTTCAGTCAGCAGTTGGAAGGGACAACACGACGTGATTATATGTTAAAACGTTTTGTTGCATGTTTTGTTCTGAACCGGTTGCATAAGCTTTCTTTCTTCCGGTGTTGCTTTAATTAACTTTAAATTACCTTTTTTATTTTTATTTTTACATTTTTATTAAGTTTTCAAACAGTTTTTAACCTCATATTAGCTTAGGTTGCTAAAAGTTAATTAAGTGGTTCTCCGGAGCGAAGTTCAGAATTACTGGGCCGAGCGAGAGAGATGCTCTAATACATATGTTTATCTTCCATATTCATAAAGCACAAACCTACACAATATCTGCCCAGTGCTCCAATTATATGATTTCAGCCCAATGCTCTACAGGGCTGCTCCAATCACAGGGCTGCTCCAAACTCTGCTGCTCCAATCACATAATGCTTTTCGTCCCAGTGCTCTACTTGAAATTCGCTCCCTCCACCCCGAAAATATCTGAGGTAAGCTTCGAACTCGTGCATTTCATGAACCAAAGCTCCCCTTGTCATGAAATTTCATCCAAAACCGAATAAAATTGCGAAATTTATCCAGTCGCAAACAGACACGAAAAATCCAAATTTAGGCGAGTATTCGAACTCATTCGCTTCGCTCGTTTGGCAAAATTAGAATACAGAAGAACGAAACCACAGCTCTAATTGAAAACGGGGCGGTAAATAGCACAATAGTGAAATGGTAGAAAGTAAGATGTCTGATGGACCAGGAGACTCACGAACATAATGGATAAATAAATAACAATCCCATTTTACTAAATAAGATAATTTAACAAGCACAAAACCTTACTGGTTTCAGCAAAGTTATACGCAGAAACTGCTCGTTTGGGGCTAAATTCAACTGAATGTTAAGCTATCATGTTTAGGCCTATTAAAGTAGGGCTGACAGTGGCGTAACAAAGTGTCTCTGGGCCCATAGGCAAAATTTATGGCCGGGCCCTCCCCCATTTATTGCCGCCGCCCCCGCCCCCCCTCAAAAAAATATTTGACCTTTTCGACTGTCTTGGTCCAAATGACACACATAATGTACGTTGTTTGGTTTACGTTACCCGAACAACCAACAATTTTTCAGCTAGAAAAATACTTCGTAATGCAAACAAACAAAAATTTTTGAAAGAATTTATAAAAAAACATGTCTGTGTGGTATTTTTTTGCCCATTTAACTATCGAATTATTATAAGCTTTGCTTAGTAGCTACATCATTACAGTTGTTAAATGGGAACTAGGACTTTCGTATAACATATTGCACTTAGAACATGATACGTCGTTTACATACCATAGTTAGTTGACTACTTGAGGCTTTAAAGGCGGTACTTTCGGCATGCTTTTCTCAATTCAAAAATCTCAATGATGTTGTCCATTTCCATATTTCGAAGCCTGGCGGGCGCCCGAGTTGCAGGGGCCCGTAAGCAATGCTTACCTAGCCTAACCTGTACGTTACGCCACTGGCAGTTGATCACATGAAATCAAGCTGCTCTCACCCGCAGAGATTTCTAGGCAGACTGTTTCTCCCTTTTTTGGTTGGGCTCGTCTGTACAATGGAGCCCCAAACACGCAGTAGTTTGTGCAGTTTAGCTTGTTGAAATAGGGTTCTACTACAGATTCCGGCCGAATCTTGGATGAAAAATAGCATACACGACTGCGTTGGACAATATGGCCGCCGAAAGCGCCGCTGATGCGATTGATTTGTCTTGTTGCCGCTCTCTGTCAACTGAAGGCGACACCTTCACTACAAAAAGCAATGCTGCCACTCTTTCCTTGCAACCCTTTTTGGATAAACGAACATGTCGCTATTTACTCAAGAGCTATGTCCAGTCGAGATATTTAATAGCTTTATGGCAAAAGGCTATGCAGCAATTTATATTCTGTACGGGGTAAGCTATTTTCCGGGTGATTACTGGGATTAAGCTAGTGAATTAATAACCTTTTTGTCAGTTGCCGATTTTTGGCAGTAGATAGCGAGACTCGCCATAAAAAAAACTCACCGATGCGATTTGCATGGCCAATTCCAGAACAGAACTCGAAGAAATGAAATGGACCACTCGTGGCGGCCATTTTGTCTACCACCCTAATATTGCAGGTCAGGCCGGATACTTTACTTGGCATGGCTATTAAGCAATAGTTATAGCCATACTTTTGCAACAATGGTCCGCCGACAAATCACTTATCGGCGGACCATTGTTGCAAAAGTATGGCTATAGGTTTCTTATGACCATACTTTCGTTCTCTTTCGATGGCGCCAAGCAATAATGGCACTTTACCTAACAATGTTTACGTGCATCCTTGTTAGCTACCTAACTATTAGTAGCACGTGTTTGTCCATTGTTGTGTTTCGCACTTCGAAGCTTCCAAGATGGCTGGCAATCGCACATGGGGCGAGGGATAATCGTCTAACTGGAAAATCGCATAATTGGAAGAACGTATAACGGAAAACAATATAACGGAATATCATCTAACAGGAAATTCGTATAATGGAAAAGCGTCTAACTGGAAATTCGTATAATGGAAAATCGTCTAATATCCCTTCCTCGCTCGCGCTGTCGCGCTCGCTGCGGCTATACATATAACATCAGAAACCGAAGTTAGACGTTAATCCAGTTAGACGTTTATCCATTATATAATTATCCATTATACGATATTACGTTTAGATGCTTTTCCAGATTTTTTATTTAGGCAGATTTTAGACAATTATCCCATTAGACGATTTTCCAGTTAGACGTTCGTCCGACGCCCCTCGCAGATCACCCGATTTGGGAGTGTTGGAACGCTTTAAAGATGATGACGACTTGTGGGTTAGTCAGGAAAGCCAACGAGTTGAGGGCAAACTTTTGAATAAAAGTAGGCCAGAAGGATTTAGGCAAGTGAGTGCTACTCAGCTACAAACCTCTAGGCTGTTTGTTAATACTAAACGTTCTACGTTATGGGCAGTAAATGTGCACTCGGCTTGAACCCAGGAACATAATTCTCGTTTGGGTGGAAATGATGAACAAGTACTAACTGATGTTTCCTTGATATTGACTGATCCGACGTTTTTGAATTATTGGCAAGTAAATTACAGGTAGCACCACTACATGTTCTACAAAAGTACAAATAAACCATAAGTTTGTCGATTTATGCAAGTGAGTGCCTGTGAATTAATTCAGCTATAAAATACCGGCAGTGTTTTAATACTAAACGCTCTACGTCGTGTCATTACAGATTCTGCAAAAGTCGCACGAAATCAACTTATCAGCCAAAACATTGTTAAAAAGT
>JAHWFP010029680.1:13653-25319 GCA_023313725.1 Lithobius niger
CGTGTGACTTTTAAACAATGCTTTTGGTGATAAGTTGATTTCGTGCGACTTTTAAACAATGCTTTTGGTGATAAGTTGATTTCGTGCGACTTTTAAACAATGCTTTTGGTGATAGTTGATTTCGTGCGACTTTTAAACAATGCTTTTGGTGATAGTTGATTTCAAAGGGTTTCAAAGGGTTTAACGAGCGTTAACCACTCCTGGTCATCTGCCCGAAACCCTAAGGCCCTATAGTTGATAGGTGATAGTTGATTTCGTGCGACTTTTAAACAATGCTTTTGGTGATAGTTGATTTCGTGCGACTTTTAAACAATGCTTTTGGTGATAGTTGATTTCGTGCGACTTTTAAACAATGCTTTTGGTGATAGTTGATTTCAAAGGGTTTCAAAGGGTTTAACGAGCGTTAACCACTCCTGGTCATCTGCCCGAAGCCCTAAGGCCCTAGTGATAGTTGATAGGTGATAGTTGATTTCGTGCGACTTTTAAACAATGCTTTTTCTGATTAGAGGGAATCGTGCTAGTTTTGAAAAGAAAGCACTGTTGCAACCGGTCTGATACGGAATATATCGTGCGCCCTTTAAACAATGAAAACGAAGAAAGTATATGGTCATAACTCATGTTAAAAAAATATGCAAAAGTTTTTATGAATTCATGAATTTTTTAGCGTCATTTCTTCAGAACAAAAAATGGTCACCTAGCAACACTGTTTACCACGTGTTAAAAAGAAGGGAAGCCGCGTCACAAAAGCCTACAACTTGCGTGAATTCTTTAAAATTAGCTCCAACCTTGCAGGCTAAGCCGAAAAGCACGGCAGGCGGTAAGGCAGCGCCACCATCATCAACAACTGGGATTTTTCGGCTCAATGATGCCATTAGTGCTCTTATTATCTCAAGATGGCGTCCCCCTTTTGTCCCCGATTCCAACATCATCACAAGCGTTCTCGATTTCCTTTGCAATTCCGAATCATTAATCGTACTTCCGCCAGAGGGGGTTTTGGTGGAGAATAACGGCTCATGCAAATTAGCTCGAGGGCTTCTGCTTTGATCGCGAGAGACCTCAAACCTCCTGATCAGGACAGATAATGAGCATAACGCCGAGATGAGCGACAGAGATCATTAGGACGTCCGTCTAATCTGTCCTCTCCTTTCGGAAAATTCGTAAGACTAAAGGTAAAGCATATTTCAGAAAGAATAACAAATCTTAGTGATTAGAATAATACTAGATTAGAAAACAAAAACGAACTCGTTGGTGCTTACGGTAAGGTTTAACTGATTCGAAGTCAAAACAGCATAGGAACACAAATAAACTTTCCTGTAATGTTTCAATACCGCAGTGTTCCTGTACTGTTTAGTCCACGTGAAACCTTACTTAGTCATTGCAATAATGCTAGATTAGAAAACAAAAACGAACTCGTTTGATGTTTAAGGTAAGGTTTAACTGATCCGAAGTCAAAACAGCAAAGGAACACAAATAAACTTTCCTGTAAGATTTCATATACCAACAGTGTTCCTGTACTGTTTAGTCTATGTGAAACCTTATTTATTCATTAGAATAATACTAGGTTAGAAAACAAAAACGAACTCGTTTGATGCTTAAGGTAAGGTTTAACTGATACGAAGTTAAAACAGCAACGGAACACAAATAAACTTTCCTGTAAGGTTTCATATACCGCAATGTTCCTATACTGTTTAGTCCACGTGAAACCTTACTTAGTCATTAGAATAATGCTAGATTAGCAAACAAAAACGAACTCGTTTGATGCTTAAGGTAAGGTTTAACTGGTCCGAAGTCAAAACAGCAAAGGGACACAAATAAACTTTCCTGTAAGGTTTCATATACCAACAGTGTTCCTGTACTGTTTAGTCCACGTGAAACCTTACTGCTGTAGTCACATGTTTTTAGAGTTTTTTTTTTTACTTTAGAACACGATAAGTCAGACCGGTGCATCCTATTTGGCTAAACGACATCGCTGAAAAATTGTAATAACCGTAGCCTTAGTGTGATTAGCACAGACCTACAGATTAAGTTATTCAGGGTTCGTGCGACTACTTGAAAACATGGAAATATCGTTGAAAATAAAAGTGAAATGCCAGTCGTGAAATTTTGAATCTGAAATTTTGAAAAGTGGTGTATGTATCATCAATGGGAAGAACGGAACGGAGACTACTTGACTTGAAGAATATTGTAAAATTTCGCCCCGAAAGTAAGCGAAACTGTAGCCTATATTATACACTATATTATTCTTACAATAATTTTAAAAGTTGGGCTAGGATTTTAATTTTATTTACGTATCTAATGGTTGAATAAATCAGTAAGGTTTCACGTGGGATTATACTGAACAGGAACTATGTGGTATTGAAACCTTACAGGAAAGTTTATTTGTGTTTCTTCGCTGTTTTGGCTTCGGCCTCAGTTAAACCTTACCTTTAGCATCAAACGAGCTCGTTTTTGTTTTCTAATTCGTGATACTTTGACATACCAAGTTGGTCTTTTGTACTCGTTACAAATCTTAACAACTTAGTGGTCACTACAATACTAGCTCAAGAAGATTTAGCTTACGAAATTTGGTCTACAGGTCCTTTGGCTAAGTCCTTTCTCATTCTGTAATGTCACCCAAGTCAAGCGGCGCAATTAAATCACCATCAATAAATTGCGGCACGGAAACCAGTCTAGTCATCTTTTAGTACGATTTTGAGCCCTTAAGAGGGGTAAAACTAGCTAGCAACCACTCTACGAAAGCCGATTGAAAACGTTTTTTGACAAGTTTTCGGTAGTGTTGATTTTGGTGCCCAACAAAAAAAAATCAAGGTTCGGTTTCGTTTATTGAAACGTCACTACAGTTTTGAGAACATCTTGGTGTTGGTTGAGCTCCAATTTTCAATTCTTTTCGTCACAACTCTATACGCTGAAACACGATTCAAGCTTAAAGGCGAAGACAGCACCACATACAATCTTGGTTGTATGTATCGACCCGATCAGGCCCCGACCGACAGCGCTCGTTATCCACTACACCGGGAAGAATCAATAATATTCATATTCTTGTTTAATGTGGGGGGCCGTTTGTAATGCAAATTCCATGTAGAACAGCTATGGGTGATCTCGAGGGGCCGAAGCGTTCTCGGTGCAAGTGTTGCAGCTGCTCGCTGGGGCTGCGTTGTCTCTCTCTCGCTGTGTTCCCGAACGGGCGAGACTAAAACGTGATTCTCCTACCAAACATGCTGACTTCTTTTCTTCCCTCACGCTCCCACCTCACCCCCCTTCTTCCCCACGCATACCTACCTACCTTACCCGTTTCCCAATTTCGGGAAGATTGAATTTCGTGTGAAAATGTCTAGCAGACAGACGAAACGAGCGTAAAACTTAGTCGTAAATAAATGCGTAAAGCAGCTCGCTCATGTCTTTGCATTCCGTTTTATTCCTGATACCTTCCGTCTCCGTGTCAGGTTTTAGGCTTACGACTTGCCATAACCGAAAGAAAACAGCAATATTAAAAGCTGGGATGTTCGAACTTTTGGTCTTGTAGCAGCAGAGGCTCCATCATCATGGGTGTGATTTCTGGGGTGTTTGCGACTTGGTATATGCATGTTTTTTTTTTTTTATATTTTCGGCAACGCAGCACTGCTGAAAGATGTTTACTATTTATTATCTACATATATGTATATCTACATTAATAAAAACTAGCTTAGAACAGCTAGAATTGTTTAACGGACACACAGGCCATCCGAGCAACCAGCCTGCAAAAACAACGTGGACCAAGAATACGAGGTGTTCCTGGGCAACAGATGATTCCACAATTTCATAGCACAACAAATTTTTAATTTTCGGAAACAATTGCTAGTTTCCTTGGTCACAAACATATGCAAGAAAATCCTGATTAAAAACACAGTAAACATAAAACACGGCTGCATAAAATCGTAATCTTAGGTTGAACCATGCCAAGATGGCGATGTTATGAAGCCGTGTTTTATGTTTACTGTGTTTTTAATCAGGATTTTCTTGCATATGTTTGTGACCAAGGAAACTAGCAATTGTTTCCGAAAATTAAAAAATTTGTTGTGCTATGAAATTGTGGAATCATCTGTTGCCCAAGAACAGCTCGTATTCTTGACCTAACCTCTCCAAAAAATAACCGATTTTGGACAATGTGGACCACTTAAAACAATTCAATGCTAATAATGAGGGTAGTCGATGACCGTAAACGCAATGATTGTTGACAATAAACTGAAAATGTAACTTTTAATGGATAAAACAATGCTTCAGGTATATATGCAACTTACAGGCGCCTTTCACCTTTTTAACTCCTAGACGCACCACCGTAGCCTGTTCGAGCAATATAAAGAAAATACCGGTAAATTAAAAATAGAACAACAACACTATTCGCAGCAGCGCCGCGATTTTCATACTTAAAACAAGATCACGTGACCAACATCATCAGCCTATTGGATGACAGAGAATCTGGAACGTGGATGCTGTGTTTAAAATATGGGCAATGCTATCGAAAGGATGAACAGGCGCCTTTAATATTCAGCTGACGATTAAAATTAAAGGAGCAGGGAAAGTCGGCTAAATTTTGAAAACACTTTTTACTGTCTGCCCAGAATCCAGTTTTAAAAAAAAAAAATAGCTTTACATGAATCGATGGAGTCTGGGACGGGTCAGAGCCCGTGCTGGGTGACGCCGGGCCAATCAACATCACGCTGAATGACGCGTTAATCGCTCGCTAAAGGTTCCGCTGTTGTCGACGATTAAATAAAAGGGTTAGTGACAGATAAACTATTGTAAACAATATTGACTTTGTGCCTCTCCCAGAAAAAAAAATGATGAGAAAATGGGGGGGGGGGGGGGAAAGGGTTTGGATTTAGTTGTA
The DNA here is from genome assembly GCA_023313725.1 of Lithobius niger. Lineage (NCBI taxonomy): Eukaryota > Metazoa > Arthropoda > Chilopoda > Lithobiomorpha > Lithobiidae > Lithobius > Lithobius niger. Next base: position 18,521 of record JAHWFP010029680.1, read on the forward strand.
CAAATGCGTATTTCTCTATTTCTGGTGGAAATCATCATATGTAAGTGAAGATCAGGGAAGGCGGTGATTGAGTGAGCGAGGCGAACGGGAATTGGTGTTTGTTAGCCAGTATGCGCAAAAACACATATACGGCATATACGCCTTCCACAACAGACACATGAGATAGCAAACCGTCTCAATGTTGCTAACAATGCATCAAACACCACGGGCTTCTTCTAGTATACATATATATTTCGCTTGCACTGATCCCTAGGCGAGGGTCAGTAGACGGTGAAAGCAGTCATTGTGAGTGAGTGAGTGCTATTGGCTCCGGTTTTGTATCAGGGCGCAGCCACGGGTCATGGCAGCCGCGTATCCCCGCTACACCTTCAAATGAGGATTATAATGACTAAACGATGAGAGGGCAATTTAGCTGGAGCAATCCGAGAAGAAGTTCTGGCCACAATCGACATGACTACTAGGTACTACAGGGCCCTTCTCCACCCAAAATTGCCACGTTGGGGCCAAGGCCAGATTCGAGGCAGGTCCTCCTGGACAGAAAGCGGTCGTATTATCCGCTTGCCCACCTGTGCCTCAAGCAAACACTGTATACCTAACCAATCTAAACCAAACGCAGCATATTAACCAATGCAAACGGAGATGTTAACGCAATACGGCGCAGTACGTTCATTCTTTACACGGCAGCAGTGAAAAAGAGTGAGGCATGTTCATTTATGGCACGGTAGCAATGAAAAAGGGGTGAACGTGTTCATTCTCTGCACGTGTAGCAATGACGAGCGGCCGGTAATGTGAACAAGCATTTACAGACGAAATATTACGACATTTATTACTGACGGAAAAAAACTCTGGGCAAACCAATTCTGGGGACCAAGAAAAGCAAACGCCAGTGCGACAATAAACGGGACAGGGTCACAACATGGGAGTCTTTCAACATGGGACCAGCCAGTTATTACCATTTTTGTGTAGTTATCTAGGGCGTTGCATAACGTCCACTTTTTTTGCTAGATAGTTGTAAGGTCAAGTTCGATAAGTCAAGACCCGTACCCAAAATTAAAAATTAAATTTGATAAACGTAGACAAACATGGTGCTTTACTGCCATGGAAAAAACTTTAGGTACGTTTGAAAGGTAGTAAACTTACTGGAAATGAGTTGTTTATAGGGCTAACAAACGTCCCATCCCGGGTGGAGGGGAGGAAAAGATATACAATATTTTCGCCGCTAGCATTTCACCACCATTTTTTTCTTTCATTAATAACTGTTTTCATAGAAATGTTTTTTTTTTCACTCTTAGCCAGGTGACTGACACTATACTGACCGTTGTCGGTATTGCTGTTGGATAGGAATCGCCAACAAAAAAATGCCTGCCGAGAGCGCGCTTTGCGGTTTGGTCAGTAGCCCAACACTGCAGAGAACTTTTTTCCCGAGGCTTTTTTTTCCATCGGCTTTTTTTTCCGGGGCTTTTTTTCCCGTGCACCCTGGAATCACAGGTGTCAAAGAAATACTGTTTGCGGCGTTTTAAAGCATTTTCGATGCTGCCTAATACTGTAGATCCACCAACCAAATTCTTAATTAATAATTTATGGCGACGGTTTTAGCTCTGCCGGCTCGCAGCAAAAACAGTCAATAATGCGAGTTCAAAATGGACTGAGAAATTGTTTCGTCAGGAGGATATCGTTGCCTTATTGTCGAGGATTGTAAGACTGCAAGTGTTTACTAAAACGATGCTGAATTTATCTGATCAAGATAGATGTTTCCATGGCAACGACACCTTTGCCATGGCGATTAAATTCTAGCTGCGAAAATACAAAGGCGAGTCATTGCGTAAATGCGCCCTTAGAGAGTCTACCACTCAAGCCGATTTTCGCTCATCTTAAGAACAACGAATGCCTTTTTTTTTTACGAATACCTTCGCTGCGATGCAAATGCTCAAGGGCTACCGCAAATGACGTGTTCGGGGCAATCCCTCACCCTCTTATTTTAAATATATTTATATATACTATATAAAATCGAAAGAAAACCATTGAACAAAGTCTATACTATTCCGGGAGTGCAATATGGATTCAAAGATCAATCATTATTAATGTTTACCGACACGAAGAACACTAAGCTGTCCGCACCAAATACTAAAACTGTCCTAGGGAGGAATCTTCGGGAATCATGCGCGCATCTAGTGTGAAGGCTGCTTGCTCCAAGATCTGTTTTATTTCTACCCGTATTATTTCACATTTTGAAATCAATTCGTTGCGTAATCAGAATAATGGTTCAGGCCCGTTGGATCGAAAACCCAACAGATGGAATAATAATATCGTACGGCGCATCAGATAGAAAAAATCCGACTTGACGGGAAAACGTATTTCTACACCACGAAATTTTTTTTCCCGACGTAATAGAATTTTGTTCTATCACATGGGAGTTTTTTTCCGATATAACGGAAATTTTTATTTATATATAATGCGATTTTAGCGCACAAACTTAAATATATAACTAAACTCAAACCAATCTTCTACGAAAATAACAGTAAACAATGCATTAACACCCTCTCCAAGCCCTAATTTTATGTTATTAGTCGAGTAGAGTCTACTATTTCCAAACTTTACGATTATTTAACTCTAAAATAATTCTGTTGCGCCGGCCGGGCGCGAAGAAAATAAATGGTGTAAAAGTATGAGCCACATTTTATGTTAGGCACTTGAAATTTGCCATGTTAGCTTTTGATGCTGTCAGAATTCATGGGAGGTTACCAGAACAATGCCCATACCTCCCTTTAAGTGACATGCCGGCTTTTTCCACCACGCACACCTCTGCCCTAAAAACAGCATCCCCTGCCCGTCACTTCCCCAATAATCCCGTCTTTAGTTAAGTACAGCCAACACCTTCCGAGCCGAAGCAAGGCGGCTTTGGTTTCTCTCTTTCTCCCCTTTCTAATGACGTGGTAGGGTGTGATGCTGACGTAAGCATATTATGCGCCCTACGGCGGCATCAGCAAAATTCAGGTAAAGGGAGAGTGTGGCCTCCAGCAAAATGGTGCAGGGACGAAACAAAAGTGATGCCATAACTGCAAGGGGGAGGTATCCATATCTATGGTGATGTAGTCAATAATGGATGGTAAACATATACGTGAGAGGGGGAAGGAAATATTCCAATACATGCATTTGTCTAGAGGAAGGAAAATGGCGTGAGCACCTGGAGATCCCGAACCGAGGAGATTACCTAATTTCAGTCTGTATGACTATAAGTTGAATAGCTTCCGGTTTTTAGCCCGATTTCAGCCATCTTTGACCTTTTTGAGAAGAAAAGAGTCATGTGACTTCCTGTCGAAGGGTTGGACAAAGACAAAAAAGTGTGCGTGATTTGTAAATCTGTTAATCTTCCAACGGATTTACGGAGATTTAGGGATTTGCTGGGATTTAGACAATCACAAAAGATTTAAGTAAGATTTAACGATCTGCACAAAGTTGTGCACGATTTACGCAGATTTGAAGAATATCTAAAGATTTACGTAAAGCTTTGGAGATTTACACAGGTTTGAGGATTTACATGAAGATTTGCTGGGATTTAAAGATTTACTAGAGATTAAAGTAAGATTTAAATGATTTACACCAGATTTACACGATTTTCAAGATTTGCACTAGATTTACAACATTTGTACAAGACTTACAAGATTTGAATGATTTACATAAGATTTGCACTAGATTTGATGTTAAAGATGCTCACCTGCCATTGGCTAATCTGCTGCAAACAATTCTAATGGGACGACGATGAATATAAATGATGTTCTGGGGGCATGATGACTTTGTAGTCGGCTATTTACGTACAGCAGGGCGCAACACGACTGAACGAACGCTCGTGGTGCACCTTGCAGTTACATAGGCTGCTTGGCGTCCAGTCAACTTCCGCCCAACAACGGAAGTTGGCCGACCGCCAACTGCCGGATAGCGAGCCAGCCCTCCTGTTCGAACGAGTTAGGAGCGGCTCGCACCTGTTAGCCAGTCGCGCAACGTAATGCCTCAAGCAACTTCTGTTGTTTTCCCCACCTATAAATATGAGGGCCTGGACAAACGAAAGCCAGTTGGTGTAGGTTAGGCAACTCGAAAGGTCGTCTCCCTGGATTCTGCTAAGGACTAGACCAGGCTTCTAAACTTGTGTTTATGTGTCTAATATGTGTTCTCAGTGCAAAGACCCCTAGCTTTGCAGTAAGGAGTAAATTGGCTTTGTATATGGGTTAGGTTGGTTTGTGTATATGGGTTAGGTTAGGTCACTTGCCTTAGCTCGAATTTCGCCAGGCAGGACGGTGTTTCACCGGTAAACACCTTACATAGTGCGTTTTTTCCATCGTTATTTTTTTTGGCATTTTTTCGTGGCTCTTTTCCAACATTTTTTCTACGGCTTTATTCACAGTGGTTTTATTTTCTAGAACCCCCCGCCCCTGAAAACTATAAAGAAACGTTTGGAGATTATTTGCGACACTTCTCATACCTTCCCCAAGTATAAATCGTAATTGCACAGCTGAAGTTTAAAACCGATTTTGAGTCCTATGTTCTGATTTAATCAACAAAGGAAGAGCTGCTAAAATCTCAACGAAAAAGCGAAAGTTTAGCTTATCCAGCTTATCAAAACCAAAATGTCGATAAAAATCAGTACGACAGTTACTCATGGCAGCCCACCTTCAGATCATTGATATGATCGCACATTTTCTGAAAAATCGATAGATGACAAAAAAAACCCAATAATTACAATAATGATGTTTGTGTAAATAAAGCCGCTGGTAAAAGGTTGGGCGGTTGTCAGTGCTTTCCGGGAAATGACATAATTTGTCAAACTCTTGTTTAAAAAAACAAACTTTCAGCTTTACCGTACTGCTTTGCAAAGATGACTTTTACATTGCTTTTAACATGGATGGATGCGTTGTTCGCTGTTGTCAGCCAATCACAATGCCTCTTAGGAGTTTGTCCGTCACCTGTATCCCCCGTCCAAAGTCCCTACTAACTCCCTGAGGCCGATGGAATAGTTGGATGAAAACGTTTCGACTCTTGGAGTTTGGTGGCTCGATACCCAGCCGGGGTCATAGGGTGGAGCCAGGTGGGGATCAATGGAATTCAAACGTTGTTCTTTTTTTTTTTTAATTATCAGTGTTTGAAAATGGTGCGATGTAAGACTTTTGTGTAAAACTATTTTGCGCCAGTTAAAAGGACATACCTTCTTAATATATTCGAGCATCCTGCGCAAAATAGCTTTTGCAACATTTAAGGGTGCTTCATTGCGATCTGCTTCCTCCAATATTGTCGTTTAATGTCAACAATACTTGTATTTTGTACGCTATGAAAAGCAACAATGAATGTTCGTGTATTATTATGGAAACTGATTGTAAGGCTCGTAACCAATTTTAGATAGTTTATCCATACAATCCGTCCTCCTTACCGATTGACAAGCAACCGACGCTTAAATCATTTTTATGCGCACACTGGCTAAGAAACCCCGATTTTCGTTCGCTTCGCTCACTCAATCAGCGCATCCTGTGACTCAAATCACAAGGTGCACCATTTTGAAAATTGGCGCACTCGAGCATCGTCGCATTGAACAATTTGTCTCTGGCTAATAATGTTACTTGCTTGATGACAAATCATCGCATCCTGGGACTCAAATCCTCCCTCCTCCCTCCCCCGTGATCCCCCCCCCTTTCTAATGATCAATTCTATTACATTCTTTCACGTTCATGTTCGTGTTCATTTTCATGCGGGCGAAAATAAACGAAGCTTTGTCATTTTTTCGTATGGGAGAGCCGGGAAGTAAATAGCCAACAATTGTTGAAATTACGTAGGTCTTATTGTTGGCGACCACTTTGCAGTGTAGCCCCAGCCCCCCAGTTCAGTTTCCATTGAGCCCAAGGGATCTCCGTTCTGTTTTGACCTCAGTTTATCGTAGGGAGTAGCAAGTGAGCTGGGAAATTGGACTCACTGAACGTGCTCTCGCTGGAATCCACACATACTGTCTCCATCTTGGCTCCAGAGGCTATGGAAACGTCTGCCAAGAAAGGACGCTGTGGACTACTTTCTAGGCTGCGTATCGGGCATACCCAGTTACGGGCGCCACTTGTGTCTGTAGTGTGGGAGATGGTGTCTGCCGTTTCGTTTCCGTATTCGGGATTTTATTCTTTGCAATTAGCCCATTTCAAAATACGAAGCGTACGGTGATAGACAAAGTTTAGGGGTTTTAGCAACGACCAGTTTCTTCAAGCTATTTATGCCGCGTCACTGTAGCAACACAGTGGTTGCCAGCCACAAGGGGAGGAGGTGCCCAGAAAAATGCATTTACGTAATCGTTCCTGATGTAAAGATTGAATCAGTGTGGGTGGATGTGTGTGTGTGTAGGTAGTGAGGGGGGGAGGGCTCCATCAAGAACCTCAGCCACCGACAGAAAAAAAATGTATCGCCTAGAGCTGTTTATTCGCTCGTGTTGATGTTGATTTAGGTCGTTAGATAAAAACTCGCAAAACTGCGTCGCTCGAGGGAGCCACAGTCTGTCGCATTCGTCATCATGACAGATCCTGACACAAGAAAAAAAAGCAAAATCAATGATAAAAAAAAACATGATTTCGACGAATGTTGAGTAAATATTTAGAGCAAATAGTCGTAAAGGATAAATGACGAAATGTATCGAAAACCACTATTATAGGCTCGTCAGTTCTGTATACTCTCTCAAACCAGGGGGTCGCAACTGTATATAACAATGCATTCTAAACCTTCGCACTCTGTCTACATTCCTACTCTTGACCGATGCAGGTAGCACCCGCGCCAGCTA
>JAHWFP010029682.1:0-27791 GCA_023313725.1 Lithobius niger
CCACCAGATGCGACGTTTTGTCTCGCAACGTTTCGTCACGATACATTGTCTCGGTTAATTGAAAGCGCTTTACTTTCTGCCCAGAATCAAGTAGAAAAACATACCATACACGAACCCATGGAGTCTGGGGAAGGGTCAGGGCCCTGTCACATGACGCCGGCCAGCGCCACATCACGCAAATGACGCATTTACCGCTTGTTTCTGTCGTTGTCGACGATAAAAATAAAATGATTAGTGAAACTCGGTTAAATATTGAAAAAAAAATGGCAAAGCCGGCGGGTAAAGATTTGCACTTTGTTGTACAAAGGCAAATTTATTTAATTCCGGTGGAAATATTCATATGAAAGTGCATGGCGTCTGGGTCAGGAGAGGCGCTGATTGAGCGAGTGAAGCGAACGAAAATCAGCGTTTGTTAGCCAGTGTGTGCAACAATTTGCAGAAACTTAATTCGGTCGAACAGGGACATACGCATGAACTACCTTACCTAACCAGTGGGGCAGCGTGCATTCAACACCATCCATGCTAGTATGACATAAAATCCGTTCAAGTTACAAAAAAAAGTCCGCTGCCTTGCCGATGTATCTCGCAAAAATCTCGCACTTTCTCGACTGCTGCTTAGTATTGCATGTGGACCGACCCTATACCAAAGCTGGCCTACAGTTCAGCGTAGAAAGTGACGTACTTCCACCCTTCGCATAACTTTTGAGCTTGATGTGGTTTGACGAGTTGTGATTGTAGATTCGGAAGGTATTGATGGCTGGCGAAGCAACTAATAGCACGCATGATGAGCCAAAGTTGCAGAAGTACGAGTTTTACTTTGTGGTAACGGAAGGCACTGAATTTGTTGTCTCGGCAACGGGAAGCCAAAACGGGATTTCTGAGACCCTTAAACTGAACTGACACTTTAGGCACAAGAAAACCTTGATGTTGTTTCCAAACTGTGAGCGTCTCAACCATATTGCTTCCAAGTGCCGAAGACCGAAGCTGTAGGTCGTTCAGGCTGGACGCAGCTCTTAACAATTTGAGCCCCCTACCACCCCTTCAAGCCTTCCTTGGTCTTCAAGTGGCGGTTCAGAATATAGGCCTAAACAAAATCACCACCGAAAACAAGTGGTCACGTAACACACTGTATCGATTTCTAAAGTCGAGCCTAAAATCCACTATTGTGCAAACGAGGTAATACGGAATGCGATGACTATGGGAATTCGGCAATTAGAATGCAGCCGCGATTTGCACGCCCGACGACGGCATGTATCCTTCGACCACATTCAATCAATATGAAAGGGGTCTCTTCCCGTGCCTCCACTCCTCCCCACATAGTGTTTCGTCAAGTTACAATTCTCCACGCAGCAAATGCATTGATAATGAATTCTGAGTCCCGTATTCCTGTTGTCATTATGTTGCGACAGTGTTGATTTAAAATACAATGTAGCAAGTGGGAGCAGGGGCGGATTGGGAAAGGTTGGGCCTACTGGGAATTCTCCCCCGCCCCCTCAACCCCCACCGTTTCTCTAAAATTTCTGAAAACTATTTTGTTTATCGCTATTTAGGGGGCCGATCATTGTTTATCGCCCGAAGGGGGTATGGGTCAGGAGTTATGGCTTTTTTTGGACCCTATCGAGGAAAGGAGGTCGCACAAATTCAGGGTTTAGTGTGTTTTATGCGTGATCCTTCATGACACTTTCGCCACTTTCAGTTCCACTCGGACACTACAGAAGTGATGCCTGCAATTTAATTTGTGAATTGGGGTGATCAATTTTTTGCATTGACCCCCTATTTTTTGTACTGGAAATCATTTCAAGTATCGATAGCTCAGGCAGTGTGAAAGTAGAGAATTTTGTAAGCGGGGATAAAACATCGAAGTTCAAGAAGTCAAGGTTTAAACGTTTCTGCCGTTGGGTATACGTCAGACGTCTCATACCTGGGATTGACTTGGTGAAGCTTCTCTACACCGACTCGATTCTGTCAATGTTTTTCAGCAGACCCGGTGACCACACCATTATTGCATATTCCAGGGTTGGACGTACACACACTTTGTAGTCCTGGTAGAATCAGGGATGATGAACGCGCGGATGCCCTCCGGGTAAAACCCAGTCACTAACTTGCTCGAAATCTTCTTGCTTCGATTCACCACTTAATTACCGTGGACTAACGATACACATAGACGGCAGCCTAAGTCACCGACAAAATCAGTGGGATAACATCTTCCCTGTAACAAGGGTGTATATAAAGCCTTTCTAATTCAGCTTGGCGTAAGATTCAGGCCTTGTTTGACAGTATTCCACGCAGAAAAGGATGACACTTTCCGTGAATTTGAAGCCCACGGGCGTACTCATCAAATTAGAGTACAATTTGTCCCATCATAAGTATCCAAAATGTGGTCCCCCCTTGCGCGTCGAACGTTAATAAGAGGCGGAAGAAAGGGAAATTCCATTAGGGTGGAAGCAGCGCTAAACCCGCGCGTCGCTCACTTCCTCCCTAAGCCGGGCTGTCAGGTTGGGAGATGACATCGGCTGTCATGTGTCACTGCTTCTCATCATCTTTGGCCAGTTCGGACGTAACTGATCCGCCCTACTCCTACCTCCCCGACCGCCACCCCTCCCCCTTCCCGGGCGCCATCAAGGTAAAGCCCTCCTTTGGACCCCCAACTAATTCCTCTCCTTTGTTTCAGCGTTAATCCAACGCAGCTGTTATGACACACTGACGTTGACGTTGACGTAGACGTTGCGAAAAGGTCAAGTCTGTGAGCATACCGGTCTGGTGCAACTTCGCTCGATCACCGATTGTCACCGTGATTAATCGTTTTGTCGATTCGGTTAACGGTGGCCGCACTTTCGGACACACACACTGCCTGCACCGCATCCTGTAGTGAGGCGGATGAGCGTGTTGTGTGTTGGACGCAAGCAAGCAAGCAAGCAAGCGACCGACCAGGCCGTATTTGTTTCCCCTTTATTGATCCACCTTGCCGCTCACTGCATTGCAATCGAAATTGAAGGCCGAACCGCTGTGCTGTTTAGCCATCTCACGTGCCCAAGGAGGTTTCAACCAGATCGCAATAAAGATGTTAAAGGAGATCTGTCCGAACCGTCACTGCCCTGTCTGTCTATCTGTCTTTCCGAGTTTTGCTAACGACGAGCAGAACCTGATTAGCCAGTGTAATGGGATCGGCTGTGAACCTTCGTCAGGACCCTCTTCAAATACAATGCAAACATCAGGAAACCACCAATCGGAAATTGTATATCTGACCGAGTGGTTTCCTTATGCTTGCATGCATCCGGTGCCGAATCAAGGGGGGGGGGGGGGGGGTGAAGGAGGCGGCCGCACCACGCGCCGAAAGGGAAAAGGGCGCCGAAAATGTTGCTCCTCCCCCGCCCCCCTTTCCAAAAAAATTGAAAAAAGTTGAACTTGAATAAATGTTCCTTTGGCAAAGCCTAGCCGAAATTCAATTGGTCTTGATGAATTAATTTGTGACTGGCAAGAAAACTCGCAAGAACATGAATTAAGCAACAAATATTTTAATTCTCTGCCCGGTATTTGGGACTTGTACTCTATAAAACACTAAAAAAGGTGGGAGCTGCCACAAATTGTGAACTTCACACTGCTGCCATGTTGGAAAATATCCAATATGGATTGAACAGGACGGAAAGCCAATGGCTTAAGATGGGTTAAATAACTACGGATGCTTATGTTGCCTTTTGGACTGACTTGTCGGACTGCCTGAGCGGGGATTCGAACCCACGACCTTCATAGGCCGAGGCCTTACCGCTGAGCCAATATGGCAGCTGTGTTAAGTTCACAAGTTGCGGCAGCTTCCACCTATGTTTAATGTTTTAACATTTTTATTGTAAACAATCCCCAAATTCCGGGCTGAAAATTTAATATGTGTAGCCAAAATTCCTGTTCACATTATAATTTTTTTGCCAGTCAGAGAGCACCTCTATCTGTAACCCTTAAAATGTAGACAAATGATTTTGTATCACGCCTACCTGCCTCATCCCGTCATGTCAGATTCATGTGCTTTCAGTGTGTTGGCATTATCACTGTGGCACCGTATGGGTTCATTTTTTGGTAGATCTGGGAAGAGGCGTGTGGGAGGAAGAGGTTGCAATCTGCTATATAATAGCAATAAAGCGGGCGCTCATTGAGCTACTGGCCTCGGGCACTCAAACGCCTAGTTCCGGCACTGCATGCATCGTACCTAAAATGGTTTCCTGTCGAAAGTTCAGAACCGATTCCCATTAGCCAATCCGATCCTCGTTCTTACAGAACATCACAGGGTACTTATAACTTGAGCGCAATCTTTCCGAGGTCCTTCAAGGATTTACCAGCACTAAATTTCAGAAAACCCAAGGGACCTTTTGCAGAATCACGAAACTTAAAAAACAAAAACAATTGGGTCACTAAATTTGCTAAATATGTCTGAAATATGAAATTCTAAACGAAAATAAAACATGATTACTTAACATCAATAAAGGTCGTTGTTTTAGCATTCAACTCTGATTTCACAAAAATAAATTAAGTTAGAACCCATGTTTGTCAGAACCATTGCTGCCAATAGCCTCTTGCTTAGGGCTAGCTTGTTCGACAGGCATGTGACAATTACGTACACCAAGGGCTTACAAGAAGCAAAGCATAGACTTTTTTTTGTTTTTGAAAGACTTTCAAAGTCTAGGAATGTCAAAACGAATATATGGATACAGCACTAACAGGGATACAAAACATCTATTTGCACCAACCTGATACAGATTTATATTTTTGCCATGAACAAACAGTGACTTTAAAAAAAAATTGAATAAATATACGAGAGCACGAAGCATTCGATATTCTTATTTGTGCTCACTACAGTTGTAAATACATTTTTTTTTTCAAATTCAATACTCAGATAGAAAACCAACAATCATACGATATTTACGCTATATACACACAAACACAAGCAGCAGGCATAAGAATGTCCGCAGCCCAATTCAGATTCGTTCTGGAGCAACGTTTAATATTATTTATTGTTTATATAACGATTTTTATCTCCAATTTTAATTTATTAAATTGAGTGATATTTTTAAAATTTGTCCGGTAAATTGTTAAAAGTCGTATTAATGTAGGGATTATCTACCATATAGGGTTCTCCAAAGTGGAACTTTTAGTGTTATTGTCCGAAATTTGGAAGTCCTTTTAATTTTGTCATACTTGTTCTGTAAACCAAAATAATTTTTCAGAATCGCAATAAATGTTTCTTTTAATCAAAAGTCTAAGTTTAAAAAGATTTTAAATGTTGTTGGCCTTGACTACTCACTCCGCTAAGTGATTCCAAGCCTTCACAAACCGGAATGCGAAGTACTGCCACAAGCACTCTCAATATGTCGGACGAATAAAATATGTCACAGAATAAAATTATTTTGCAGGCGATGCAGAATGGTTGAATAAAAATGTTTCCTCGTAGAACAGTATGCCCACAATAGTCATGCACATAAAAGCTATTTAATTTTCGGCATATCATCGCATGTCTTGTTCATCTAAAACAGATTACTATGGTTACATACCCCAATGATACAAAACAAGGCGGAAACGTTGGTCGTATTCACAACCAACTTTCAATGACTTCTAGTGCGGCCATCATTACGCATGCAGTGTAAAGAATGATGATAGATCTAGGTTTATAAAAGTCCACAGACAGTCATGAAAGTAAGATTTAAATCTAATCTTAATCTTCTTTGTTTTAATTCTTAAGGGCGGGCCCTGTTACTTTCAAACAGCTTTCTGGCCACCTGTTTGTTGAAATGCAGTTGATCAGCGTTATTGAAGCCAAAATTTGTCTTGCAGCTTCCATTGTTTGTTTTAAGACAGCCCGGCATCCATGTTATTGGTTCCGATATCGATGGTGATACCGATTCAAACAATACCTGCCAATCCGAAACCGATGGGGGCCCCCGTACACAAATGACGGTGAGTACATTTTGACCTTATTTTTAACCCCTTCCACCTGTCACGCTTTTGTCACCACGTTTGCAGCGCCCCCACCTAGAAAATGGGGTCACAAACGTGGGGGCCCCCCCCCCCCCCCATCCCTCGTTACCGAGGAAGAGAAGATCTGTTTTGTTTGCTCATACCCAGTTTATTTCATTGCTTGGTATAAACAAGATTACGTGACGTCACAAACTTAGTGTCCCAACTTCCCTCCTCCTTGTCCTAAACTGTCACACCCCCATCTCCCACCTTTGCATGACGTCATTTGTGTACGGCCCCACACCGATGCTTTTAGAACTGAAAACTGAAGATCATAAACTTAAAATAAACTTAAGGAATACAGTTTTTTTTTGCCTTTTTATCTTAGTTTTAGATTGAAGCAACAAAACATGGTACAAGATTTTCAGTTTTGTAGCTTCATGAGTAAAGCGTTGTGAGCTCCCCTTCGGAGTCTTTTTTTTTTTTTAATATATAAACAACTTGAAAACTACTTAAGCTGCAGACTTGAGATTAGCACCAATCAAAAACTCAAAAAAGCTATTCATATAATGTAATGGAACGTCAAAATCGATGAATTTTTAACTAAATTATCGAAAAAAAAATTCACTTTGACCAATACCGTGTCAAATGCCATCTAAATGATCTTAGGTATTACAGCAAATTTGACCCTCTCCGTCCCAAGCCAACTCTAGCAGTTGAAAAGGTTTCAAAGGGTTTAACGAGCGTTAACCACTCCTGGTCATCTGCCCGAAGCCCTAAGGCCCTTAAAAGGATATTAATTCAACAATTTCTTTTATCAATGGAATCCGGTAGCGATACCAGAGTACTGGCTCCGATCCGAGCATCAATCAATATCGAACAGACGTATAAGTTTTATGCTTTAGTTTTATTATTTGAGTTTGAATCGTTTGTCTATAAGGATACTTTTTATGTAAGGGACGACATCTCAGTTGGGTGAGTCCGTTTCTCAAGATAGAATTGATTGTCATTATAGAGAAATGACAGTTTTTATACTGACATTTGTCTTTGTTAGATCTAAACGACATGTATAAGCATTCAAGGAGATTTAATTTACGGTCGTCGTCATACACGGTGGCCACACAAAAACTGACGTCCTAATATTTTCCAAGTCCAACTTTTCTAGTTAGCACCCCTCAGAGCCCTCAGGAGAGGACAGAAATCTTCCCGTTTCATTAGATTTGATATCTGTCTCCTCCTGGTTACTAGGGGTGTTAACTTGAAAAATTGGACTTCGAAAATGTTGGGCCGTCAGTTTTTTGTGGACCACCCTATTTAGTTGACTCTTTTTTTTTTCCCTCTACAGACTGTGGAATTTTTTTTGAGTCATGGTTGCAGCCACATACTGGACAAACCATAGACTCCTCGCGATTTGCGCATCAAAATTCGAAAATTTTCGCTTCCCACTTTCTCTGATTGGTTGTACCGAATTGCCTGCAGCCAGGCCTTGTCGCGGTGCCTGCGTTGCCTGATAATGTCATTGGTTGCGGAAGCGGGAGGAAACGGCTTCAGCTTGTGGAGATTGAAGGGTGATTTTTCAGTGATGGGGATTTAAAAGGATTGCAAACAAACACGCTGAGAAAACACTTGAAAAGTAAACATATAGGGAACTGCCAACAACTTAAAGCAAGTGATAAATTAAAAACACAAATGAACGGATCTGCAGAAATCCTTTACAGATAGAAAAGGTCGCGAGTCTCAAACACACAGACAATGAATGAATGAATGCAGGAAAGGAAATTAAATGAAATTTCATGGAAGGAATGAAATCCCATGAATCTCATGAAATGAATAAATTAATTTCTTACGGGTCTGCGATATTACAACGTATCACGAAAAAATCAGGGGTTTGGGAGAATATTCTTATGACGAACGGCGTACAATTCTCAAGTTGCCCTCTCTTGAATGAAGAAGAAAAAGAACTGGTCAATATTGTTCAGAATTGTGAGGGGAATCGTTACAAGCATTATTAATAGTTTTTTCTGAACTGTTCCAATTAACCATAACTCGTGGGTCTTCTTATAAATTCCGTATTCAGAATCCTCATTTGAACATGGTATGTAATTCCTTCCCCTTTAGATTAACTCTCTTGTGGAACTCTATTCCTAATCAAATTGTTTCATCTTCTAGTGTTGCTGCCTTTAAAAAAGGTATCGATGCCTTTTATTTTTTTGGAGGAGGAAGACCTCTTAGGGTACATCCGCTTCAAATTGTTTGGGATGCTGCCACACTTAATTGTAGACAGTATTCTTTTATTCTTAGAGTTGGACGGATTTGGAACGCTTTGCCATATGAAATTGCTATGGCCCCTTCATTGTTGAGTTTTAAAGCTAAGCTTAAGGGTGCAAGGGTGCAAGTTATTTTGACAGTCTTGTTTTTAAATGTTGAATTTCTCTTGATTTGTAAACACACTGGAAGGCTAGAAGTGGACTTGTGCCCATCCCTTTCCGTTTCCGAACAGAATAAAGTTAGTATTGTTAATAATAAAAAAAAGTTATTATTACTATTAGAACCAGTTCTAATCGTCTATAGACATATGCACGTTTTCTTTTAATTTAATTTTTAAACCTTACATGAAACTTATATTTAGCCCATATCGTTACTTCTTCACAATTATTAATTTAATTTAATAATTACTATTATTATTATGATTATGACTAGTGAAATCACCTTTTCGGTTTTGCACGCATTTTGGTCTTGTTGGCTGCATTCCGACCTGTTACTGTATAATTTTGTTATATGTTACGCGTACTCTGGAGGGGGCTTTTGCCACCCTTGTTTTCTTTTTTTTACTTTTGTAAATTATGCATATTTTTCATGTCTATCCTCTCCCGTTTTCGGGAACTGATAGTGGTTAGCCTTGAAAATAAATAAAATAAATAAATAAATAAACACTATACAGCAGCATAATGCATCACAACAATTTCGTATTCGCTATTTGGCAATGGACTAGTTCCCACCAACTGAGCCTGTTAGTGGTCAAAAGGTAAGAATAACAAGCTCTGATCCAGAGTTCGCGGGTTCAATCTTGGCTTCACTCAACCCTTTGCATTCGGAAAGAGACATGCCCCAGAAAAGCGCTCCTGCTCAGATTGATTGTGGCTGTAAACATTTTACGTATTTCCTAGCAAAATTTTCCCTCTCCGTCCCAAGATAACGTTAGCAGTTGAAAAGGACATGAATTCTTCTATAGTTCCCTTTGGAGCCGGGGAAGCATTGTGTGGAAGATCCAAAAGGAATTCTTTCTTAATCTTTTCATTTTTACGTTGTAAGTTTTCCAACCTGGAAATTCTTTCTACAACACAGGTGTTTTGGGCTGTTCAGTTATTTGTTGGTTTTCTCCCTTTATTGTTTTCATGATTGTTTGAATTGTTTGCACTGTAGCAGTGGATTTTTCTTCAGAGCAGCAACTTATATACGTCACGAGCCATCTTTCCAAGGTATTGCGCGTCGTTCTTGTGATAGGCCTAATTCAGCATATAAATTTCCTCCTTGGCTGGCTTCAACTGGCTGGATGCACGAAAAAGACTTATATAGGTTTTTAGAAGGTACTCAATCCTCGTGTTTTTGGTATTTTTTTTAAAGGAAAAGATAGCGCGGATTGATCGAACAAAGCAAGCCATTTCCGCGTAGAGTAAACGTGTTGAATATAAATTCGACCTTTTTACTATACGAACTGCAGAAAATACACACAGTATATGACGACACGATGAGATTGCATCCTCGTAATCAGTACATCGATTTTGTGAACCTCTGGTCATCTAAATGAACTGAACTACGTGCAGGCAGGAACGGTGCCAATAGAGGGAGAGGAGCGAGTAATACGAGTCAAAAATGAATTTACAAATGAAAGTCTCGACACCTAGAAGCGCGTGTGTCACGTGTTTTATTTAATGGTTGTTTGGCCGTTAAATCTAAGCCAACGTCGGGCCAATACAACTTTATGTGTTTGTTATCACGAATCTTTTCAATCTTCACGTGATATGAATTTCGTCGACGAGTGAAGCTTTGTCCGAAATGTAACCCCCGGTACTTTAGATGAAACAAAGATTTCTTTTCAAGAATACATCTGCAGCACCTTCCTTAAGAAAAATTCTCTCACTATTCCTAACACAATCGCCTCACGATTTAAAACTTTCAAATCTCGTAAAAATCACCAAGTTCCCTGCCTGCAAGTAACCAATAACAGGTGACACGCTTTTGTTAGTAGATTTTCCTTTATAAGGATTACCGTAATTCCCCTGAGTGCTCGTATTTTACTTGGAGCCTTTTGTTTTCCTTACGTCGTTTTTTTTTTTAACCTGCCTTGACTACATGTCCGAAGCTACTGAACTTAATTCCAAAGGGGCCTTCGCCTAGCAATCCAATTATTTTTAAACGATAAGACACACCCGCACGCGCTAGTCTTCTGTTATTCCTCCGTCCCCCTCTCCCCCTAACCCCCATCTCAACGCACTGCAGTAGCTTCCTTCTTGCTCAGCAAAATGAGATCACGCAAGACTAAAAACTCGCTCGCGGCAAGAGCGTCGCTATTTCAAATTGTCCCAAGTAGCCTAAACCGATGAAAGAAAGAAAAATGGCCGAATTAAAGCGGGAATCACCGCCAGCTCTGTGACGTGAGATGCATCCTAACACCGAAACGAACGCGAATTAAAAGAAAGAAAAAAATTGTTCCTTACTTTTAAGTCAGGTTTAAAAAACGATGCACCAGTTAGTTGTGCATGGATGAAAACACTCAGCCAAGTTGAATGCACTAATCCAGTTGGACACCTCGATTATCTCATTTAATTTGATAATTAAATTAGGCCTATTTAATTAAATTTAACTTGAGCCAATGAAGAGAATTTTCCATTCTTCTGTTTTGATGTAACTGGGCTTAAAATTAGCAGCTGGGAATACGCCTTTTTCCGTTGGACTACTTTGCTCTTAAGAGACAAATCAACAAACTCCCAATGAGCATCCAATGCATGCAGCGGAAGCTACTGTTCTGCCGTCTAAACGGGGGAAAAAATGAGTCATCATGTAGCCTGGAAATCGAACCCAGGTCTCCAGTAAGTAACACGACTGTTCAGCCTAACACGTCGACGCGTGTTCTATGCCGCCCACAGTGGCGTACACAGGAGGCGGAGCAAGGGGAGCAATGCCCCTGCCCTTTTCGGAACTTAGCCTTTTTGTACCAGCATTTGCTAGTGCGGCGGTGATAAAAGCGTAAAAAAGGCCTAAAACGGCAAAAAAAAAGGCCTGAAAAGGGCAAAAAAGGATAAGAAAGGTTAACCCGTAGCCGCCTAGATACCAACTTACTCCTTCAACGTACAACAGCGAAAAACTAAGTCCCAGCGCGAGCTTTGTGAGGGGGCCCCGGGGACGCCGGGCAAAGCGAGCAGTCACAGCCCATTGGTCAGCGTCGTCGGCTCCAAACCAAGAGAATGCCGGTTCGAATCCGAGAACCGACCCGAGTCCGACTCTAAAAATAGGGTCTGAACGTTTTTTCAGGCGGTTATGGGTTATAAGATGGCCAAAAAAAGTTCTAGGATAATGTCCATTAAAAGCCTAAAAAAGCCCAAAAAGGGCAATAAAGGGTAAAAAGATAGCCAAACAATAAGTCCGTAAAAACAATGTGCCCTTTTACTAAAAATTGCCCTGCTCTATCAGGGGTCTGTGCACGCTACCGCGCCACATGATGACATGTTAATATTTTCTGAGATGGCCTCACACTGACTGACTGACTTTCCAGTTCCCGGATGCAACGAATGGAATTTGTTTACGGGTCTTCTTATTACAGTTTCATTTCATACTTTCGGAGAAGAGTTCTTTTTTTCCCCCATCGAGGATGTTAAAACCTAGTCATCATGCCCGTGAGAGTCTAGGAAATTTAGCATTTGCTTCACGGTTGATAAAGAAACCCAAGCTGCTATAGACAAACATTGAAATAAAACTGAGCTAGATGCTGTAACCGACATCGCCGAAGGAAACTTGACTTAAAGTTAACCGACACTGAAACTGGCAAATGTTAGGACTCTGGTTCGGAAGCCTAACCAGACCAGACCAGACCGGACTTTTTGGGAGCCAAATCCAAACCTGGTTATCTGCCCTACTACACCGGGGTGACGACGAGTGGGACAGTTCAGCTGGAGAAATCCAAGCGTTCAGCCCAGAATCCTTGACATGCCACAGACGACACGAGCAAGAAATACCACAGCGCCCTTCTCGTCCCGAAAATGCCAGAGGATGGCTCAGGCCAGGATCGAACCTGGATCCAGTGCTTCCACTTCTCTCTTACAGAATTTCCCTGAGTAAAGACAAAGTTTCCCTTTTCTTTCCCTGTGCCAAAAAATTCCCTTTTTTATTTCCCTTTTTTAATTTCCTTTTATTACACCACTAATGTTTAATATTTCCTAATATCAAAAAAAAATTAGGATTTTGAGGCACAGGAACCCCACCTATTGACGAAAATTGAAAATAAAATTCTAACGACTACTTATCTTACTAGAACTAGTCCTGCATTTTGTGCTAGAAGTGAAGGATATAGTTGGTGAAGTATATAAGAAAAATAGAAAACAGTTTTGCTTAAAACATGATGCAATGTCCTTCTCTAAAACGTGTAATTCCAGTGAAATTTTTCAGAAAAAATTAAAGTAGTGAGTTGTTACATTATAAATTGTCATGTACATGCAATATTTACGTGGGACAGTACAGTTCATTCTACGTGATTGTTGGCTTACGGAAGTTTCGAGAAAGTGGGTGTTGATGGATAGAAGAACGTGGCTTACCAGAGAAAATCTCAACTTGCAAGTAAAACTCAGAATTTCCCCGTTTTTTCCCTTTTTCCCCGTTTAATATTTTTTTTTACCTGTGAAGGGCATTTTTCCCCTAAAAAGGGACAAATTCCCTGTAAGTGGAAGCACTGCCTGGACCTCCCAGACAGAAGTTGTGTTTGTTGGTTTTACTTAAGGAAGCCGAACCTAAACCGGCTTATCTGCCCCAATGTAGACGACAAGATGGACAAAAATTTAGCTGGAGAAATCCAGCTGGACCCGGACAGAAGTGAAGCAAATTCAATTTCAATGGGCCTGGCAAATTAGTTAGAAGATGTTAGCAAACTGTGTGGCCACGTTGATGTTCTAGAAGACAAAAACTCAACAGAAAGTCGGATAATGAATCCGAAACCAACAGGTTCGGTACCAAAAACTGTGGGAATAAACACAGGTAAGTAGATCGGATCAGTGTTAAAGAGACCGTGAAGACTCGTAAGTCGTCAGGTTGGAGTACTGGTTGAATTTGTGTATCTTCTGTGGTTTTCAACCAATAATTGATGAAAGATGTGACACGTATACTTTTTTCAATAAAAAGGTACATTCCGCCTGCATTATAATAGCCACGCGCAGATCGCCATCAGCGCATGATACCATCGCACCGTTTCTCGAGTCTCGGCATAGTCATACAAGGCCAACTAAGATAGCAGCTGCGTTCTTCGCAGCTACTTTCTCAGTTGACCTTGGCGTATTAGACGAAACATCATGCACGCAAAAATTGTGTCGTCGCAAACCGGGAAGATTTTCGTATTTTAACATCACACTGTGCAATTTTTTTAGGCTCTTATAATTTTCTTCGGCGATCTATTGGCTTAAATGATATTAATTTTTACCGCATTAGTTTTTTTAGATTTTTGATCTCATGGTAATTATTAGCAAAAGATTATGAATTAGTACATGTACACACACAGACAGAGATAGAACGTCATGGCTATTGTAAGTGCGCAAAGGATCATATAATCGCAGGATGCTATTAAATTAGTTCCCAATATTCAACAGAAAATCTCTTAGACGCAACATTTTAAAACGGATTTTTAGCAAGGGATTGACTAACGGTAAGTAAATAGAACTGTGGGGCCGTACTTGATGTGGAAGATCGAGAAAAATGGTGTTGGGAGGAATATAATGATTGAAGACCAGTGTGAGAGATCGGTCTCCATTAACTTGGCGGCAGGCCACTGGGATGTGTGACTGTCATGATTTTGGCCTTTAATGTCTGTACTCAAGTTTAATTCTGCAGTTGATCTTACATTAAATACCCCAGGTGGCAGTCTTTCAACTAAGCGTTTGAGGAACTTCCCGCATTGTTGTCCCCCCCCCCCCCCCCCGAGAGTTTTATAGCTTAAAATTCAGGATCTTTGCGTTATCGATCTCTTCACGCACTTCGTTACCGTATATGTAAACACTAGTTTAAAGTCTGTGGTTTACATAGGTCTCGCCATTGTTCAAATGTTTTCCCTAGTGTAATAAATCTAGTTTAGTGCAATGTAAACTTTAGTGTTATCTACGGGATCGTTAACAGTATATTGTTAAACAGCCTACCATTAATAGTGAATTAAGGCAATTTAGCTTGTCTTGGATGATATTTAATGCATACTTGTTCTGTAAAGTCTCTAGGTTTGCTGTATTAATTTGCTAATATTAATTTGGAGCGCTGTTTTAAAGGTTGTTAAAACGTCCGGCAGGTTTGAAGGTTTGGAATTAGTTTTACTGCTGAAACATTATGTGTAAAACATAATGTAAAGTGTTCCTAAAATGCCAACTCTCCAGAGAACACGATGGAATTCGTGGATTTTAAATTGCGCCGTGTGTTAGATTTTCGAACGACCGTTATATAAAAATAATATTACGGAAATTACAGCCATTATTTGCCCTCAGGGCTCGACGCGTTTGTCGTCGTAGAAACGCAAGCGTAGACTTGTAGGAGAGCGATATGTGGTGTCAGAACGCTTTAGAGTTTGTTGTAATGTGCATTCTCAGTAGTCATCGCATGAGTCGGCAGGTTGTGCTCGCAGAATCCTCGTTGCCGATATAAAAGGCAAGTTCTCGTTTCTCCTCCATCTTGCTTACGTAACCTATGTAACTGCAGGTGGCTAGGCATGAGTTCGTCGGGACTCGGATTGCTAGCTGACGAGGCCTAAGTGGCTTAGATACTGGGACGGCCGAGACACAGTCGCCATCGGGCACTCCGGCTGGAGGCCGGTATAAGGTAGAGTAAAAAAGATCATCTTTTGTTGTGGGTATTTAATTTTTCTAACGTTAATGTGTCTCCCTTGAAGACACACGCATCTTCGTTAGCGTCACAGTTTGAAATCTGTTTATAATTTTAATTTAATTCGTGTGAAGAACGATTGTTTATTTAGCAAGAAATGCAAAAATCGTATTCCTTCAAATATCGCATACAGTTCCGATGTGTTCACTGTGATACTTTGAACTTATTGTGAATCTGCATGACTGATGTTTGAACTGTGATTATTGATTGCCGCGTGGCAATTTATCTTACTCTGTCGATGAATAAATGCAAGATTTTGTCATCTTCTAAGTTGGCGATTCTTCATGCCACAGTTACGTAAATAATCAGTAGTGATCGCCGGATGTGACTGGTGGCAGCTTATAAGCATCTCAATGCCATCGCTATAAAAATATCATATAACTGCGTAGTGATGTGGTTGTTGCAAGAAGTCCACCACAATTCATATGCCTTGAATTGTGGTAGGAAATCAGAAGTGTAGAGGGGCGGCTCCTATTTTTAGCATTTTAACCAATACTCCAACCCTTACGAGTATTCACGACTACTTTAACACTAACCCGATCTGCTTACCTGTCCTTATTCCCACAGGTTTAGGGGCATAAATAAAAGATTTGACATAAATGTCAAATTTGTAGTTCTAAATAACATTGTGAACTGCTAATAGGTGAGCAACGACAAAATTTACGTAATGAAAAAAATTCACGTATCATCATGAGTCCGGGAATTGAATCCGGTCTTTGGAAAGGGCCTCCTGAACAACGATTCATTTCTATTTAATGATGTCATATTCGTGTTGTCAGACCTATTTTAACATTTGATGGTCAAAATCACCGAAACCGCTCCCCAAATTATATGGATTTAATAACTTCAATCCACAAGTAGAGCATAAAACGCGTGTGGAAAATTTTTAATCATTGGGACGATGGGGCCAAAAGTAATGGCGGAGAGAGACCAATGGATACAAGCACCAGATGAGAAGTTCCTTTGCTCTGTTTCGTACCGCACATCACTGAAAGGTAAGTAAATAATTATTTTAAATGTAGCTTTCTAACAGCGAGACTCGAAGATAAGTCGGAATACCCAAACAGCGAAAACATGTAGTAGGCCAGTTGCGCCAAGGGGGTCTGATGGTTAGAATGACCATTTCAGATCACAGCCACTCCACGAAGAGAAGGGCCCTTTGATACTTCGTGCTCCTGTAGATTGTGGCACGTAAAGGATGCTATTAATTTTTTATTGGAATTACCTAGTAAAATTGTCCCTCTCTTTTTCTGTGTCTATGGCTACATCTAGGAACGCGTCAAATCTCCAAAAATTTAGCCACTTGTACCCACTTAATTTGGGTGACGTAACCTCTGATTCGAACTGGCGAACCAGACTTTCTCTGTTGAAGATTTGCGTATAAAGGTGTAGATGTTGAAACGTAAGTGTGTATCGCATAGTAATAACTGTAGTACGGTATTTCGCTCTTTGCTTATTTTGACTTACCTGTCTATTACTTATAGCTATTTGTGTATGTAACTCCAGTTGAAATCTATTGTCAAAACAGGAGGGAAAAGATAACAACGTTAAATTGAATACACAGCCCTATTATGAAACAACTGAGTTCTGACACCGAATTGTCGCTTAACAACGTCGAAATGGCCTTTTACGTCCCATTGATTTACGAGAATGACCTTTTGGCAAGTACGTATCACGCGTTCATGGCAGTACAAAAAGTCCATTTCTCTCCACTCTAATGCGTTTGGCCTGCTACTTAGTCGGCACTTAAGAGTGGGTTATTGCCCTGTACCACCTCTCGGTGTTAGGGGCTGTAAAATTAATATCGATTGGAAAATGATGAGTTCAATAACTGCTCGCACCTACCCGTTAGGGCAACAATGGAAGGTAGCTAAAATATAGTTTAAAAAGCCGTAGCAAACAAAAACTTTGATTGAAGTTAACAGCGTCAACGAGTGGTTAGTTCTTGGATGAACAACTAAGGCTTCGTTACGAGTTAACTCACTTGCTATATAGCAGCGTCATGTGACGTCATATTGGCTACGAGACACCATTTGGATGTAATAGCTACAAGGTGCACTAGATTAAAATGTAACGGAAAAAACGGCACTTTTAGTTAAGACAGTGCTTTGAGAGCGGATTTCTTAGGCTTAAAAGAACGTTGTTTTCTCCAACAACAAAAATCGCGCGTTTATAGGCTTAAGAAATGCAGTCTAATAGCATTGGCTTCAAAAAGACGATCTTCCTTTCTCCCTCCAGAGCTCCTTGCAGCTAACCCAGTTGCTGGCTCCACCATAGAGTTATACAAAACAGGGCAGTGACATAACGTAGTATTATTGTATATAACTCTATGGTGGAGCCAGTAACTGGGTTAGCTGCAAGGGGCACTGGAGGGCGAAAAGAAGGTCGTCTTACTGAAGCCAATGCTATTAGACTGGATTTCTTAAGCCTATAACGCACGGTTTTTGTTGTTGGAGAAAACAATATTGGCAGACTATTCCAAAAGTTAACTTTTTTCAAGGAGAATTTGTTAGTATTTGTACGAAATTTCTGTACCACGAGTTTCCATGGATGTCCTCTGGTATAATTTCTAGGTCGGAGTTCGAAGAAGAGTGACGAGTCTGCGAAAATTATTCTGCGATAAAATTATCTGTTTCATCGCAGAAATAAATCGCCTAATAGTTTGCCTCCGTCCTTCCCTACCTCAAACTCAATGTTATTTCAATGTAGTTTCAATGTTGTTTCACTGCGTATTACCAAGCGTTGTAGGAATGGAATCAAAAAATAAAATAATTTTAATGCAACAAGGACGAAACAAACGAGTGAGGCTTTTGTGAATAAATATTTAATGAAACACAGTCGAGGAAAAGGTTAAGTTTTCCTAACAAAGGCAAGCTTTTTATTTATTTATGTTACAAGATAGAATCATATAATTTTCCTTGGAGATTTTTCCTCGGAGATATTCACGAAGTTACTTAAAGATGAGTTAAATATTCTTTCGAGATTGTTCTTAGCATTAAAATAAAAGCGAAAATTCGGTCAAATTGGTTGGTAAAAATAGAATTACTTTTCAGAAGCATTATCTTTTTTTTTAGGAGGGAGGGGTGGGGGGGGGTTACGCACAAAGGATGCAAGTTGAATTTCTAGTGGCTTTGTGAGTTAGAAATTAAATTGTTTTGTAAATCACTTTGATCTTCCCCGAACGATGAAAAATTTGTAACTGGTGAAATTTATACATGTTGCGCTAGGAATCGGGGGATAAATGAGAACATTGTCGGGAAAGTATTAAAAATCTATCCTGCATGCTAAAACTCTTCAGGATAAATATTGAGTTGAGCTGAGTTTATATTTCGGCATTGTACCATACACAATAAAAATAAAAGTAAAAGTAAGAAAACTGCTTGCATGTGGGTCACACAAATTTACAGAAAAATCTACATCATTAAGGACGTATGATGTGCGTGTGTGTTTGTGTGTTTGTACCTCTACTCCTCTGGAACCATAGCACCTACAAAGATGGGAGTAGGACCTAACGAAAGATAATTAAATTTCGAACAGTATAGGCCTATTTTGATCGCTGTAACTTGATATTATCACCCTAAAATACGCGAAAAACCCTGAAAAAATAACGTCAACGTTTTTTAAACCCTCATGATGTTTGTTCATGACGTCATAGTTTATTCATGAAAACCTCCTCGAGCGAAGAGAGATGATCTGGAAAAGGATGCACGGACGATGTATTTTGCAACATACCACATACACATCTTAAAATTGGTTGTGTATCAACTAACTTGATGCATGGAAAAAACAGGCCCATAGATCTGGTTTTAAAAGGGCGTCATTTTCGTGGATTCTGAAGCATGGCAGTGCGTGAAGTGAGCGAGCAAAGCGAGCGATTTCTACGTAAATAAAACTTTTTCAATGTGTATCTCCCTTTGCTCTATCAATCTTTCATCTCTCACCTTCGTAGGAGATTACAACTGACGTTCTGCAGATGTCTCTTCAAGTGAGGGATCATCAGAAAGTGAAGTGATAAGACGCCCATGGAAAAATCTGTACTGAGCAGGACGTAAAGAACAATATTCTTAGGTTCTTAGGTTCTTGGTGGTTACATTGATTCAGTCACGTTTCTGAGGAAATGTTTGCGCCGATTGAGCGAGTGAAACGAACGAAAATCAGCGTTTGTCATCAGAAACTGCGCTTTTCTGATAAATTGCTTGATTTTTTTGCTTGACTCCTTGGACGTAAAAAAAATAATACTGACCTTCTCTCGAGAACCTACACTTTTATAATTTGCTTGAACGTTTTTTATGTGGAAGGTCTGTCTGTATCATAAGTTTCGCAGCAAGAAATAATCTCGAGCGCAGCGAGACGGCGCTTAACGTGGAGAAGACGTACAAACGTATAACGATTTTTGACCAAATTTTTTTGTGGAAGCCTCTGACTTTTCTTTGCACTAAGAAAAGCGCGCACATTATTCGGATCACTTCCTTGAAAATTTGTTTGATAATTTTTGCTGGGAGTGACTGTCAGCATCATACGAGTTGTAACAAGAAATTGCCTCGAGCGCAGTAAGACGCGGTGGAATGAGCGAGCGAAGCGAGCGACTCCGCTAGTATTAAAATACGACGTTTGCGACACAAGGTTTCCGGAATACAAATTCATGTGGCTACCCCTGTAAAACCCCCCTATCCCCACCCCCAAAAAAAAAAATAAATAAAAAAGGACAAAATAATCAACAAATTAAAAGACAAAAAAGATTAATACCATATAAGGTAAAGTATAGAATCTACATTATTAATATCATAGGCAAAGCGTGCTAGGTATCATCATACACTAGCAGCAACGGCTTGGAATTAGAACGTGTGGCGCCCTCCGCTATCTGTTATCATAACTATCGTGTACTTCCTCAAAGCCATCTAAGAAAGCTCGCAAGTGGCAGCTTCTGCGTTTCGAGTAAAGGGGTAAACTATTTAAAATATGCAAGCGATTCCATAGGCAATGTTTGGAAGAGGTGCACCTTTTAAGCATCCAAAGTTTTGCTGTTCTAGTGCCGGACGATAAACGTGCTTTTCAAACGTTTTACGTACATTCACAGCAATGCAAAAACGTTTGTGTACAGACGTGTATTCCATCTGTAAGCCAAAGGTAAAGAGTTTTCCAATTCTATTTCCTCCATCAATCTAAAGTAGGTGCGACTTCCAGCTAGTATTAAACGAAAAGACAGCCGTTTTTGTTTTGGCTTCACCAACATTATGCTGAAAGGGCGTGACGTGCGACGGTTCCTAATATCTATAAAGGCTTGAGGCTCGCTGTGGCACAGTATGCGAGCCACGTCGCCCAAAACTTTCAAAAACCGTCACTAGGCATGCTGAAAGCACACTTTATAAACTGTACTCATAGCGTTGATTAGTGGCATTCTTCACATTATTAAGCTTGTAGCACACTGCTCCGTTCCATTCCGTTCTGACGACGAAGAGAGTCTCCAGGGCCACTGTAGTTAGCGATGGAAGCAACGAGTGCTGGGCCATCCGTTGCAGTCAGTCGCTAACTACAATGGCCCTGGCGGCTCTCTTCGGCGTCGGAACGGAACGCAGCAGTGTGCCACAAGCTTTAGAGTTACCGGTGTTGCTGCACTAAACGGACATTACTTAAAGGATAATGGCCAAAAACCGAGGGCATTATAAAACAATGTCCCAAGGGTGCGACATGCTTTCACAGTAAAAAATTGTACCATAGGCGCTTAAGAGCAGCACAGGGCTTACAGAAAAACACCAGATGACTTACAGAAGAGTGCTGTAGCACGCAGACTCTTTAGATCAGCACAGGAGAGAGCCAAGAGAAGCGCCCTTTGCTAACCATGGGCCTAATACCCTCCGACTGGGCTCAAACTCTTTGCAGCGAAGAAGAAAGTGTTCCACTGAATCGTCAACGCCACATACAGAACACATCGCTGCTCCTCCCCATCCCAGACAATGTTTGTGATGAGGCAGCACCGAATGGCCAGTCCGCAAGCAGGACAGTAACCGAGCCATCCTATATGGCAGTCTGCCTAGACGTGACTCATAGTCACACACTGGGTGAAGATCAAACAGGATTCTGCCCATCGTCGCCTGTACTCATTCCGCATTCCACTTTCTCTGCACCCAAGAACGGGGAACTAACCTGCGATTACGTGCAGACTGAACAAGAGACACAGAACATGGGCTGCCAGTAACAGCCTCTTTCGCAATGGCATCCGCTCCTTCATTCCCTGAGACACCACTGTGGGCCCTTGACCCATGTCATGGACGGACGTGACCCTTGCAGCGCAACCCAAAGCTTCCAACATATCGAAAAAACCATGGGGTCACACATGACAAGAGATTGAAGAGCAGCTATCAGAGAATGAAGACTCGACTTAGAGTCAGTACTGAGGAACTCAGGAAGCTGCAGATCCATTGCTACATTAAGAGCAACAGAGATAGCAGCTAGCTCGAAACAGTAGGCTGAGGTGACAGAAGTGACTCAGCACACGCCGCACTACGACTTTCAAAGACGGAATGTACACTCCAATAACACTCACCACGGAAGCTCTGTGGAAGGACGCATCACAGAAAACCCGGCAAGCCGCTAGACTGCCAGACCTGAAAACAGTCACAACCGACGGGCACTACAACCAAGGACAAGGCGGCCAAACTGCTGCCTCTTCTCTAACAGAAGAGAGAGATGGATCATCTAAGCAGAGACACACCCCTCCCAGCTGCACCCAGACTGCTGCCGAGTGCTGTCGTTAAGAGTTATGCCACCATTTGTAGCCAACAATGGTTAAACAATGCTTTAGCGATTGTTGAACATATTAACCGGTTTTTGCGTGTATTATGCGAAAAACCGGTTAATATGTTCAACAATCGGTAAAGCATTGTTTAACCGTTGTTGTATCTGATCTTGATATTCCTCAAATGCGCGTTATTTTACTGTGGCTATCCTTGAAGTCTTTATTGCTGCGTGAAAGGATAGTTTAATACATTTAAGGCAACTAAGGCACTTATTTCTACGGATAAAATTCTGAAAATTTGCTTTTTTAAAGATTCAGAGGCCCTAAATTTGCTGAAAATATGTTGTTGTTACTGGGCTCCAGGGGACTTGAAGCATCCCCCCCACCCCTTCCTACCTAGACCCCTTAGTTGTTCTCGAACCACATTTTGAATTCCGATTTTTATCCCTCACCCCCCCCCCCCCCAAACAAAATTCCTGGGTGCAGCACTGTCACCGTTGACTTTTGAGCGTCGAAGTCAGGGTAGAAGAATATGTAGGTAGTGCCACTCTTTCTCTTACAACGGTAAACATTTGGGACGAACGAAGTACCTGCTTTCAGCGATTTACCGCCAGAGGGCGCTGTCATCAAGTAACGGAAAAGCAAAGCATCATGGGGATCAAAACTATTTAGCGTCACTAAGTCAAATTGATCACGATTAGAATACAGAATTAATCGTTTAAAATATACCATAATTCAGATAAGGACATTAAATTAATTTTTAAAAAGATCAGAACTGGCTGATCGTTTTACATTTTTTAATCCAACATTCAATTTTAAAACGGGTTTTCGTTACGAGTGGAGCTAAGTTTAACACATGGTTTTGTGTTCCGAGAACGCCCGACAAGCGTGCTCATCGCACTTTCAGGCTGAAGCATCAACCGTGGCTTATATTGTAACGATTTATATACAGTTTGAATCGAACACAGAATAAGTTCTTCTACGTCGGATGATGCCCACGCACGAGTATTTCGTCTGTTTCCGCAGATATTGTCGATATTACAATGGTCACCATGGCAACGACGCCGCCATTTTTAATTTTTATTGCGAGAACCAGACAAGTGCTGCCTTCTGGTGCCGTTGGTGAAAGCAGGTCTTTCTTTATCTCACTATCTACTAATCTACCCTGCTCGAGGTACTGAAATATTCCGAATAACTTCACAGTGTGCGATCTCGAAAGTTTACCACCTGGTCAAACCTGATGAAATCGATCCCGCGATTGCCGTTGTTGTTTCTTCCACTCAAATAGTAATTTACCAGGGGGAAATCAATGATTTTTTTTTTTGTAATGGTCTACGTCTTTGGCCAACGTATTAGTAAAGTGCTACAGATAACGCCATAGATAACGCTAACGTTATGTTGTATCACTCCACTAGTAAATGGCTGTCTTAGCCAGGTATAGCTTCAACCATTCATGACGTCACACTGACTAACTGAATGAGGCTACGTGTGCTCGAATTCTTCTGAGTATTAGCAAAATCCAACCCCACCTCTCTCAAGACTGCAAGAAAAAAGATACTGCAGAGAGCGGTTGCACACAAACTCTTTTCCTTCTGCATCTGTAATGGAATAAAGTAAAATTCGAGGAAGTGTTGTATAAATTCTAGTCTTTGCAGGCTCTGCAAAAGCGGGACTTCTCAACAGCGATGTGACAACGTAAATCCTTCACAATTCCAGAAACGGGCAGATGTTGCCGAGTGAGCAGCCAACAGAAAAAGCCGAATTGTTTCTCGGAATGTTTCCTAATCCCCTTCTTCTCTACTGTCCCGTCTTCTGCCTCCACCCTAGTCAAACACAATGAACGATGCTGCGCCGAGAAGCCAGCTGGCGGGCGGGCAACTGCACTGCACCCTAGCGAATGCCAGCCTGCCTGCATAATATTACACAAACCTGGTAGGAAAAGCAGCAGGGAGCGGGAAAGAGAGCCCAATCGACCAATCCACTCTAGAGTGCATTACGTAATTTTTCCCTTTCCTCTTTTCTCGTCTTGTTCGAAAACTACGCCGAGGAAAATCGAAGTTTTCTGAAGATTTTAAAGTGCGCTGCAACCTTTGTTGCGTGCGCTTTCGGTAAACAAAAGCACGGTAAACGAAGGACAACACGATGAAGCCAATACTGTAAACTGCTAAAGATGGCGGATCACTATGTTGGCCTTGTTAAGTTACAAAATTACTGAAAAATTTCGTTTCTTTTGAAGAAGTTTTGTGGGGTCATTGTATGCGTCATTTCCGTATGAGTTGGTTAATTTAAAGTACATTTATTAGCAGCTAATGTAGTCCATTACGTACTACTTTAAGCAATACAGTAGCAAAGTAGTTCCATTGCTACTTTATTCAGAAAAAAGTAAGACAATCCGACAATGAAACACGATCTTGATTGATTGAATCATATGCTACGGATATTCTGTCTCACAAGAGGAAAAGAAAGCAGCCATAATCACGAAACTACATAACAGACCAACAAAACCAATAGAAAATACTACTAGCCTACAAGAGCACTGCACAGCAACTGCTACGATGCTAAAAGTACAAAAACTCTGATATTGTAAAACTTGAGCTTACCAACCAAAGGACACGCCCGTATAACCCCCACCTTCCCCCTCCACAAACTAAAAGAATGACCTTCATTAACATCGATATACTTATTACCGTATTTCTTGAAACAATTTTCAAGAAAACAAAATAAATAATACAAAAACGTTTTAATTAAATACGAGTTGGCTTGACATCCCAACCTTGGTATAAATTAGTTGTGGGTGAGAAAGTTACGTTACCAAGTATTATACCTCGGCTGCGATAATTGGCCCTCCAGTGGGCAAACCCATCTCGCGCGCCCAGTCTCGGGCCAATCATCGCAGCCGTGGTATAATACTTGGTAACCGTGACTTTCTCACCCATAACTATTACGATATATTATATATATTACCATAATATTTAAGATTGTATTTGTTGAATATTGTGGACTCATACAAGTTTGACAAAACAAACTTCGAGTCATTACGCAATAAACTATCATACATTCATTACTTTTAATTTCTAATAATGCCATTTATAATAAGTTCTGATAATGCCGTTTTGTAAAGTACTTGAACTTAAATCGTGGTAAGTTAAAACATGCCAGCATATTCGCAAACGATTCAGCGTACCCATGCTCTTTTGAGTCTTTTGGATGTTTGGACCAATATACTGACGGTTTGTATTTACGCTCATTACGGGCTGTGGTCAGGATTTAGTCGGAAACAGGACGGTAATAAGTATATCGGTATGAATAAAGGTCATTCCATTTTAGTTTGTGGAGGGTGGGAGTTAGACGGACGCATCCTTTGGCTGGTAAGCTCAGGTTTTCGGAACAGAATGTTGGCGTGAATATACTTTGATGTGGGCCAGACATGTGTGAGGCAGCAGGGATAGGAGGATTTCATTCGGGACATTCCGGCAAGGTAAGTAATTGTTTTTGTACGTTTTTATTGCTTTACGCTTTTGGACGCTGTATTTGGTCATTATTGTGTTCAAAAGTGTCAAAAGTGTGGGTTATCGGAAAAAGTGTGGTATAACTTGATAACCCATACATTTCTGCGATGACGCACACTTCCGGTCACGCTTAACGGGATTTAACCTATTGAAATATAGCATGGTGTTGAGTTAGAGTGACGTCACAGCCGTGGCATAATAATAAATATGGTTAACTACAGTAGAAGGCAATAACCGGAAATACAAACAAGTCTGTAGATAGACACAGATAATGGGTCAAAGAGATTAAAAAGACGATAACCACAACAAAGATGGAAATGTTATAGGGAATGTTATAAAAATATTTGGCGGAAGTGTAAAATTACTGATTTAAAACTTGATTATTAATAATAAAAATAATTTGATTTAATCGGCTTGATTTAATCAGTCCACCCTGTAATAAAAGCATACCGAGTCTAAGCTATTTTTGTTTCCTTTACTATGTCCAGAGATTTGTGAATGGTTAATTACGCAACTTCAACCAAATGCAAGACTATAGTACCGCAGGTAAAGTTTAAACGGAGCTATGACGAAATTCAAAGAAGGTAATAAAAACTAATTCTTGTATCACACCTTTTACCTTGCGATTTTTTTTTATGTATTTACCTAATGTTTACTACATTTCTCTTCAGTCATCGTTTCGTCACAGGTCGACTCGCCATTCTCCATCAATAATGTCCCTCACTGATGTACCATCTTTCTTCCTGGTCGGATCCCAGCAAGAAGTCCCATTCCGGGCCAAGTCGTCAACCCAGGAGAATCGTGGGGGCTTTTAGTCGTGGTCCTCTCAGCCTTCCGTAGAGTGCTTCGTTCGCCAGTCATATCTACGGAAGCTCCTATCAGACAGCCATGAAACACCGAGGGAGTAGGCGAGGGAGAAGATTCACGGGCACTGGGCCATCTTTGCGACATCACCAAAACCCGAAGGACGATACATCACGAGACGGACGCGAATGAAAGAGGGAACATACGGTTCGGGGGAAAGGAAGCTGGATTCCTCGCGGTTCCAATGTCACTATCGATCGATGGGTGATTGGTTCGAAAAGATCAAAAGCTGGGTTTCGAGCCATCAGCCTCGCAGAATGGGAACGGCGAGGGAATTGCCGATGTGGTGTACGAATAAATGGAAATTTCATTTCTTTGGTGAAATCGTTTTGCTCTTTTGTGGGCTTGTTTTTTTTATGACTTAGACTGCCTACTCAACTAGATGAACGAGTTCACTTTTCACTTCTACCTGAAGAAAGTTTAAAAAACAGAAGGATAACCAGTATAATGAACAGCTGAATAATCAAGTTTTAAAAATGCCGCAAGTGCTACAGTTCAACACCAGTAAAGGGAAACGTGTTGATGCTTTGGACAACAACAGTGACGCACCCAGAGGGGGTTGGGGGTGGGGGGATCATATGGGGACACTTTCTCCCTCCCGCCTCCCCCCCCCCTCAACCCGAAGTTAAAAGTAAAATTTGAAAAAGTAAACAAATAAGGGGCAGTTAGAAAATACAGAAAAATTGTCGTTTTGAACTTTTCAAATGCAGTAGAATGATGAAAATTAAATGTTTTATATGGCTCCAAGGAACTGACAGACAGCAACCCCACCTCCTTTCTGAACCCCTTAACTGAATTTCTCATTCCAAATTTGATTTCCAATTTCCTTTGCCCATTCCAGATAAAATTCGTGGCAGCGCCACTGAACGTTTTCAGTCAATCACAGTGAGATTCCTGTTGACGCAGTACAGGCGCACTAGTAAACATTAAAGCAACATACCGCCTGCCTTACAACCTTCCGCCTGCCTCACAACACCCACGCGACGATGACATCCGCGTATTTACCACAGCTAAGGTCAACTGAGACGGTAGCTTCGTTCCTCGCAACGAAAACGTAGATACTGTCTCAATTGGCATTGCGCCTAATAGTCCAGCCAACGTGGACCCATTGATTGTGTCGTCACAAACCGGAATGATTCTCGCATTTTAAAATCACAATTTATAATTTTCTAGGCTAGTGTCTTATAATTTTGCTTCAGCGATCTATTGGAATAATTAATTTTAATTTTTACCGCATTAGTCTATTAGACTTTAGATCTCATAGTAATTATTAGAAAATTAGTAGATGTACACACAGAGATGAAACGTCATGAGCATTGTACACGCGCAATGCATGATTTAGTGACGGTCGTTAGTAAATAAAGTTCCATTATATTCAACAGAAAACCTCCTAGACGCCACATTTTAAAAAGGATTTTTAGCAAAGGAAAGACTAACGGTAAGGAAATAGACCTTTGGGGCCGTACTTGATGTGGAGGATCGAGAAAAATGGCGCTGGGAGGTATATCCCTTTAAATATGCAAGCTTTACTTTATTGCCGGCCATCCAAGTCTTCAAGGCCGTTTCCGAACGCAACAACAAATTGCATTCAAACAACACTTAAACAATGACATTAAACA
>JAHWFP010029683.1:0-25141 GCA_023313725.1 Lithobius niger
CGTTTTAGCAAGAGAAAGAAGCCTGGTAAGGGGAGGGAAAGCACGAAAGACGATCGGGGTATCCTCGATCTTCACAGGAGGCCAAAGTGATGTCCGGGAATTTTCAGATCTTTACAGGGGTTCGCGACACCTTACTAGACGTATTAGCAAGAGAAAGAAGCCTGGTAAGGGGAGGGAAAGCACGGAAGACGATCGGGTTATCCTCGATCTTCACAGGAGGCCAAAATGATGTCCGGGAATTTTCAGATCTTTACAGGGGTTCGAGACACCTTACTAGCCGTTTTAGCAAGAGAAAGAAGCCTGGTAAGGGGAGGGAAAGCTCGGAATTGAACCGGGTATCCTCCGATCTTCACAGGGGGCCAAAATGATGTCCGGGAATTTTCAGATCTTTACAGGGGTTCGCGACACCTTACTAGACGTTTTAGCAAGAGAAAGAAGCCTGGTAAGGGGAGGGAAAGAACGAAATCGAACCGGGTATCCTCCGATCTCCACAGGGGGCCAAAATATTGTCCGGGAATTTTCAGATCTTTACAGAGGACCGAGATAATGTTTGGGAATCCTCCAATTTTCATAGAGGGTTTATATAATGTCCGGGAATCCTCCGATCTTCACAGGGGGTTGAGATATTGTACGGGAATCCTACGATCTTCACAGGGGGGGGGGGCCCCATAGGATTTTCTGCGACTGCTCCGGTCTTTGCAGGGGGCCATGATAATATCCAGAATTTTCCAGAATGCACCCTATAACCGCTGAAAGAGGCTCGTTGTTTCTAACCTATGTAGCTCGTTATTGCAATGTGTGCCTTTTTGTGTTCCAGATATACTTATTTTGTGTAGTGCAGGCATACTACGCTACAACTGCGGAATGGCGTATCAAGCAGCGGCGTGGTGACTTCATTGTCCAGGTGTGGCCAGCTTGAAAATGGCAACCCACTAAAAAAGTTTGCCGCCCCCCCCCCCCCCCCGCCTTCCCGCATTTTCTCCTAGATTTGGCTAGAACGAAAACTGCTAATATTATACTACTAACTTCCCTAAACGAATATCAGTACAGTAAAGCACCATTTTTTGGTTCTTATTTAGTGAAACAGCACACGAAAAAATTCAACAAAAAATAAAACTATGTGACCTAATCATAGACTTGACCAGTCACCAATGATCAACATAGGCTAAGCCATTGTATTACGTTTTCTGGTAACAGTACAGTTTTAGTAAAAGAAAAAGGCAAACAAGCCAAACAGCGAAAATCATGCATTAGAACGGATGTAGTAAGTAGTCAGCCACCCTTACGTACTTAAGTTTTATCGGAGTGGCATGACTCAGATTTGAATTCGCAGCACAAACGGGTTCTCAGATCACAGACATAATGCTTTTATCGATAAGCCCACTCCTCCACTGGCATAAAGTTGACTCTCTGAACCCTTAGTATTTACGGCAATGGAGGACTGGGAGTTTTACAGTTGTAAATAAAAACAACTGCATATTTTAAGTTGATCCCAACGAAACGCAGCAAGAGCTGGCACCATGCAGGGTTGTAACTGATCGTCAGGACTCAAATGCACGCCTAGTATTCTATAAAAAATCCTGTAAGGTGCAACAGGTATACAATATTTCGCAACGTTTCGGGGTCTGTATGCGACCCTTTATCAAACGTAATTATTTTTTTTTTTTTATTTTGGAGTACAAACTCAAGTCATATCTATATAATATTGCCGGAGGCCGGCTTAAAGGAAAACTAAAAGGAAAACCACTTCTCCCCTCCTCGCGCCCGCATTGAAAATGTGCTCTCCCACTCTACCTGCAGCCAAAAAGGAGCCAGGCATGAGTGGTCGATCAACTCAATAAAGGTTCAATCTGACAAGTCGTCGGGCCGAACAATCACTTCTCCCCTCCTCGCGCCCGCATTGAAAATGCGCTCTCCTATTCTACCTGCAGCCAAACAGGAGCCAGGCATGAGTGATCGATCAATATGACAAGTCGTCGGGAAGAGTGCCGGAAAAATGTCCCGGGAAAATGTCCCGGGAAAATGTCCCGGGAAATGTGACCAGCCCCGTGCATAGCACGGGCTTCCTCTAGTTAAAAAATATACACAGGAAACAAAACCCAACCAACACCAACGAAACAAAAAGCACCACAAGGACCTAAGACCGGTTTGAAAACCGGGCAATAGGAACACCCACAGCCTCCCTGCCTATACAGGCCGTCTGTGGACAGGGAGGGAAGCCAAGTGGTTTATATACACCACTCAACCCTAGCGGGAAAAAATCATTAATTACAAGTTTGTGTAGGTTCGAAATATACTCCACCATGTGGTTGTGGGTGTTCCTATTGCCCGTTTTTCAAACCGGTCTTGGGTCCTTGTGGTGCTTTGTGTTTCGTTGGTGTTGGTTGGATTTGTTTCCTGGGTATATTTTTTTAAATAAGACTTGAGTTTCTACTCCGAAAAATTTTCTATTTTTATTTACGCTTGATAAAGGGTCGCACACAGACCCGAAACGTTGCGAAATATTGTATAGGGCAGTGACACGACGTAGTATTATTGTGTATAACTCTATGTTGGAGCCTTAATGGGTTAGCTGCAAGGAGCACTGGAGGGAGTAAGGAAGATCGTCTTACTGAAGCCAATGTTTTTAGACTGGATTTTTTAAGCTTATAACGCTCGATTTTTGTTGTTGGAGAAAACAACGTTTTTATATGCCTAAGTAATCCGCTCTCAAAGCACTGTCTTGACTAGAAATGCCGTTGTTTTCCCTTACATTTTAATCTAGTGCACCTTGTAGCTATTACCTCCAAACGGTGTCTCGTAGCCAATATGACGTCACCTGACGCTGCTCTATACATGTTGCACCTTGCAGGCTTTTTATTCATTCAAATCACATTTAGGTGCTTTTATCCTTCATTATAGTACTCTCTATGCACTCCTTATCAGGAAGGGATGTTGTGCTCCACAAGCCCCTCTTATTGTTACTCCAAACGTTGGATGTAGTGTTGGTGGGGGGTGGGGGGTGGGGGGTGGAGCGGGGAGGTACGAAAGAAATCTCGTTAAGTTTTTTTTTTTACCGTTACCTGATTTACATTTTCGCTACTGTTTAATAATCAAGACACACGCTAGTGTGTTGCCCGCCAAGATAAACGATAACATCCAGATAAAATATATAGTATTATGAAAATGGCGACCACTAGACACGTTGTATCTTTACAGCTAAGGCAGTTTGGATGTTTCCCAGGCATGTGAGGATAAATAACTATGCGACAGAAAAGGCAGAAACTTGTCTGATCGGGAGGCTTAGGCCACCTGACAACATAAAAGTCACTATTAATGACACAGCTTACCGTTTTGTTGTTTAAAAAACGACGTGAATAACGTTGATATTTGCGTAATTACTTACTACGTACTACTAATGCTTTTTTTTGTATCACGAAAATAAATTCTGCCATGCGGTGAATAAAGCTGGTTCTTAGCTCATTTTACAGGTATTGCTCACATGTAGAAGTGCGCTTTTCATATGGACCTTTCTATCTAATTGGTCAAGTGGTTCAGTGATTAGGGAGCTCCAAACGACCAAATTGATTGTTTTACATTATTTTAAACATTGTTATTATGCAATAATGGAAAACTGAACATTAAATAAATCCGTGCGTTTGCAAGGAGATACTTCAGTACTAGGCTATAAGAAATCCTAATTATTTGAAAAAAGATAACTGCTGTCCTCAAAATCTAACGAAAGCAAAAAAAAAACTGGACCAGAAAACTAGATTGGTGTTTTTATCTCATA
Organism: Lithobius niger; assembly: GCA_023313725.1. Taxonomy (NCBI): domain Eukaryota; kingdom Metazoa; phylum Arthropoda; class Chilopoda; order Lithobiomorpha; family Lithobiidae; genus Lithobius; species Lithobius niger. The sequence continues at coordinate 3,773 of JAHWFP010029683.1, forward strand.
ATTGCTAAGAAAAAATGGATTTCATCAATTTGACCAAAAATATCTGATATTTACCCTAAAACAAAACTTGTTAAGGATTCCCGCCAAGCTTTTCGGCCATGTAGCTCTTTTGCCAAGCTAATCTAAACGTTAACTGAAATAATTGAAAACTGCGCAGTAAGCAATTTTGCATTTAACCTTCGAACTATTACTCGGTGGGATTAGCTTAGCGAAAGAGCGTGGCGTTTGATATCACGATTTCACACGGCCGAAAAGCTTGGCGGGGATCCTTAACAAGTTTTATTTTGGGGTAGATTCTATGTTAAACCGACAGCAACTTGTTTTTTTTTTCCCGTTTTTCTAGTCTCCAACGCCAGCTGAGGATGTTTTCACCATTACAGAACAACCCATCTGTCAGGATGTCTACCCATGCTCCTCGACAGGTCTTTTACCAAGTGTCGTCAACTTGCATGACAGCCCAAAGGACAACCTACCACCAAACGTATTACTCGAACAGTCTACTTCGCTATGATGATTTCCAACCTGATTCTGAACTACTGCCTTTTTCTCCCGAAATGCGGAGTCGAAAGAACCACAAAGTGGATTTCTCTGATGAGGGTAGTAAATAATTTGTGGACTGGGAATAAGTTGCTTAATGCCGAAAAAGTGTTGGTGTCTCTACCAACCTGTCTTATGAACCACACAAAAATAATTACCTCATACAAAGAACACTCACCTTTCCGTTCATGACTGCTTACAAACTTCATGGTACATTGCACAGTTTAATAGTGATAATCCCCCTCCCCCACACCCACATACTTTCCAAAAAAATGTGATGTCAAAGCCTGACAAACGAAAGCCAACTCACAGCCTACTTGCTTCCACCTCCAATAAATCCTTAAGATTTTCAGCGACACTTGACTAAACTGATGCACCAAGTTAAACGGGCACAAACTATAGAGCGGAAGCAGTAACGCCACATTCCCTACGGAGCTCGCATCTGAAGCTAGTCGTTCAGCTAGCTGCAATGGGGCACTTGCGTTAAAAAAAGTAATGTTTTTAGTCAAATTAAAGCTGTGCGAACGGATTTCTTAGGCCTAAAATTGCATGATTTTTATCTTTCATTTGTTAGCATCCGCCACAAGTTTTAGCTAGTAAAATCTTCTCCGATTTACAACCTTAACTTGCCGAATGGTGTTGAATGCACGCTTTACAACACTGGTTAGGCATGGTTGCTCATGTGTATGTCCATGTTCGGCCGAATCAGCCGCACTCCAATCCTTCCACCCCCCCCACTGCTTATGATCCCTCTTTCCTAACGATCACTTCCATTATATATATACTCTTCCATGTTCATATTCAGGGACGTGCACAGGCCCCGAGAGGGCAGGGGCAACTTACGTTTTTCTAAGGACTTTTTTTTTGTGGCGATTTTTTCTTCCCATTTTATCCCTCATTTCTACCCTTTTGGGGATTTAAACCTTTTCTGCCCCTCTTTGGTACCACTTTTTTTTTAGTAGTTATTGTCTTTTTTTGCCTTTATTACACTACCACTCCAAAAATGTCGGCCACTTTTTTTTTCAGAAAGATGGCACTTTGCCATAACGGCAAGGGCTGGCGCCCCCTCCCGGCCCGCTTCGCCCGCCCAGCGCCCCGCCCCCCCCCCCCGTGTGTGCACATCCCTCTTCATATTCATGCTGGCGGAAACATCAGCGCATCATGTGACTCAAATGACCCTCCACCCCTTCACGGCTAATGATCCCAACTTTCTAATGATCGCGTCTATTATAGTATTCTAAGGGCGCGTTTACGCAAGGACAATTTTCTCGCTTACTAGTTTCTTACTAGTCAATACTAAATCTGCTGGCTGCTTCTCTCCGTTGTCGGAGAATGCAGCTTTCGAGTTGTCTATACGTAGTAACCATGGCAACAACGCGGACGCAAATTTTCTCCTCGTGCCTCGCGACACGACGTACGATGCTTGCAACATGACAGCGTCGATTTAAGACAACAAGAAAACAATTTTTACTGCAGTACACGACGACAGACAGATTCATGAATACCAGCATTCGAAGGTTTATCTTCGATTCGATAACTACGAAATGGACGCCATGTTGGATTTTGAATTCTCGCTGCGAGTTGCTATTTATTCTGCCGTCGTTTGATCACTGCTAGAAGCTGTTTTTTCAGCGAGAAGAGCAAATTTTGGAAATAGCGTGAAATGGCAACAATGTTGTAGCAATGTTTAAAATGACTGTAGTACTTTTGTTATTCATCCATGTTGTCTATTACCGCATTCATTTAATAGAAACGGGAAATTAATCGTAAATAAATAACGGTTGCCTAGCAAATAGCTTGGCGTAAACGAGCCCTAACAGCCATGTTCATGTTCATGCTGGCGAAAATGAATAATGCTCAAAGCGGACTCGAAGCTGCCCCTTCGAGAAGCATGCTTTCCTGAACAGCTTCACGTATTCATAATGTGACGTAGCGTAAGGGATTGAATATCTAGCAATTGCTGCTCGGCCGGCGGTTGGGTAGCTTTATAGTCACGTGTGCATACCACAGTAAACGACACAAGACGAGATGAATATTAAAGGTAATGTTCTTTGTCCAATCCCTTGCGCTGCGAAACGCACATTAAGATTTCACTTGCCGAAAAAGTACTGCAGATTTAGACTAAAAAAAAAGTGCAATTCCAAACTGCAATTTTATGGAACACAAACCGCAGTTCTTAATTTCTGCACTTTGCCATTGAAACTGTACTTTTCCAAATTGTCGGAAACTGCAATTTGTTGGAAAACTTCGGTAATTGAGAACTAAGGAAAAACCGGAAACAAGCCAACAGCGCAAAACATACTAGAAATAACGTAGTTCAGTAAGCCACCTTTATGCACTTACGTTTAAAGGTGGCTTACTGACCTACGTTATCTCTAGTGTATGTTTTTCGCGGTTGGCTTGTTTCCGATTTTCCTTAGTATTATTTCCAGCGATTTGTATCTATTTATTTAGTAATTGAGAACTGCAGTTTATGTTACATAAACCTGCACTTTTGAACTGCAGTTCTACACAAAAATTGCACTTCATGGAACAATAGTTATAAAATGGAACTCATATTACATTATTCATCACTCCTTTCCTTACCAATTTGACTTTGATGAATAAAAATTATGGACTAGCAACTACTTTTACGTTATCTGCCCTATTGTGTACGCGGCGTCCTGAGTCCTGCAGTATTTTTTGAGCGGCTACGTCTTCCTGGAGGAGGCGGCTTTATCCGACGGCCGCCACTGTTTCTGTAACCATCTTGGATATCAACAACGCACTCTGCTACCAAAAGCGTACACTCGATTATCTGTGTTTGTTCTGCGTTGAACTCAAGATAGGCCACGGACACTTTAGCTACTCTTTATGGTACCCTTATTGAAATAACTGACATGGATGAATCAACCTTATGCACATACTCATTTGTTAAAGTTAATAAGTATGGTTTTACGATTTTATATCTGAGACAGTATTATTTATAAGCTACTCTTTACATAGATAAATCAGTTAATTAGATCAATTAAATATTGTAATTATTAACAGTAAAACATATTTAAAAAGACGGTAATTTTAACATTCATTTGTCTGTGGATTGGAATTGCAGCTAACCAGTTGTTGGAAAAACGTAAGTTGTGAAAGTAAAAATCGGCAATTGTAAGTCAGTTTCTTAATGAATTTCGATGTTAAATTCTAGTTTTCAGTTGGCACTTCGTGAGTTACAATAGAAGTGACGAGCGTACAATCGTGGTTAGCAATTGTTTATCAAAGTCGATTAGCAGAACTTGATTAAGTGAAGGTGAGACAGGCACCACTGCAGCATGGTTGGTCAGTAAAACTACTGAGAGAATCGGTACGTATTCACCTTCATATAGTTTCTGCACTTTGTAACTGAAGTTGCCATCCTCAGTAATTTCAAATAAACACTATAATTTCATTAAACTGCATTTTCAGTCTACAACAGCACTTGAAGACTGTATTCAACTCAGAAATTGCCATCTACAAGAACTGCAATTGAAAACTGTTATTATATTAAACAGTATTTGTTAAAGACAATTAACTAGTTTTGAAGCCTGTATTTAGACACAGAAACTACGGTATGCAGTTCCGTAATGAAACAGTTTATATCTACAATAACTGCACTTGATAACGGCAGTTTTCACAAAAACTGCATGTAACTGCAGTTACAATCTACAAGAATGGTAATGGAAAACCGCACTTTATTGCAGAAAATGCAGTTCCAATCTACAAGAACTGCACTTCAAAGCTCAAGTTTCCCCGAAAACTGCAGTTCTGTAATGAAACTACAGTTCCAGTCTACAAGAACTTAAGTTGAAAACTGCACTCCGTCAAAGAAACTGCGGTTCTGTCATCGAACTGTAGTTCCAATTATCAAGCACTGCAGTTCCAATTTACAAGAATTGCATTTCCAATCTACAAGTATTATGACTGAGGTGGTGATGGTTACATATTTCTAATTAGATAAATACATGGTTACCTAGCCTACATATTTCTAATTAGATAGATCAAAGACCAGAATTCGGCAATTGGATTGGGTGATTGTCAATGCCATTCTGACTACCCTTCCGTGGAAAGCCACAATACATCAGGTAGTTGAATCAATATAGTAATTAGGTAATGCAGCTATATATGATACCGATGAGAGTGAGGACACTAAATTTACTCCCACCCCCAACAAAGGAAGGCAATAGTTTACACAACTAATTAAAATACTACAACTAGAATTGTAAACCTAGCTTACTATAACTATTAAATAACCCAGCTATAATTTATTGCTAACAATTCATTATTAATTTAAAATAAACTCTTTATCTTTTAATTTGTGAACCTAATAAATATTAAATCACCAATACTCAATCCTGAAACTAAATACAATGAAATTGGATATCATAGAAAGACACAAGAACAAGATGCAAGTAAAACCAAAATTCATAATAATACCATTTACTAATTAGCTGAATAACAGGAAGCTATAGACAATAAAACAGAAAATGCTGAACAGACCCTTCAAAGCCCCACACTCACAGTACAAGGAACACTTAGCTGAAAGGTGTGCGCCCATAGAAAAGAGTTACCTGCCTGGAGCCTGGGCAAGGTGCCAGAACTACTCTGCGATAAGGATCCAAGTGCCCTGGGGGACGTAACCGAGGGATGCACGGAATGCAGAGATCGGCCGTTGACACCTCTGCTCCGTTCTGCAGCCCAGCAGCCGAGAGACCACCGCAAGATCACTGGACGCACGTCATATGAAACAAGCGGGACAGACTGAATGAGGCCGAGAGGAATGCCCTTCTGCAGCCAACCCATTTGCAGTCTCATTCGCTCGTACCTCGCTATCACCAGGAACCCAGGACAACCAAACCTTACTGAAACGTTCCGCCTGAAACAACTTCCACCCAATCCCCAGAGCCGACAGGTGGCAGACTGCTCAAAGGATCCTTTGAGAAACTGGATGTTGGAGGAAGAGTCAGAGAGACTAACTTAGTTGGGTAAGCACAAATCCAGGCAAACGTCAATGCTACAGAAATGACACATACCAAAATCGCTACTGCCCATGGAAGACAGCGACACAAGCTTAATTTCAGATATATGACAAATACACCAAATTCACCTTCCCAGCTGTCTCGATGGAAAGAGACATCACAGTAGACTTCCACTGCAGACTGGATAGTCGAGACCGATGGCCAAAGATGCGTTGGAGGCCCTAACACCACGCTCATGGGTATGGCGAGGACACAACGTTGGGGACCGGGAAGTGACTAAGTAACGACTCCAAGAGCGGGGTGACTACCAGATCTGCAGAATCTAAACTAGTCCACGCGAATGGGCCAAGCAAGTGGTAGTAAACAAGCGTTTAACCTACTAGATCATCAGCACCACACTTCAGACCACACAGGCAAAGTTCCACTAATAACTAAGTAGCACAAAGTCGAACTGGGATGTCTTCACCTTCTACAAGCAGCGCGGCCACATAAGTCGAAGGGAAACACCCTGCGACCACAAGCAAACACTCATTGACAGAAACTTATATGCATCCATTGCTCGACAGGTGCCTACCAAAAAAGGTAAATGGAAATGCAACTAAAGATCGATGGAACATTAGTATATAGGAAGGTTGGTCAGTCACCAGCTCATTACGTGACGTCACTGGAAGCACGCACACTGGAGGCTTTCCGATTTGACTTGTGCGCAAGTGTGTAAGCTGTTGAGCTGCATTGTGACGTAAGTGGAGGCAGCAAAATCAACAGCCAATGGAAAAGCAATATGCAAAAAGCTCGGAATTGTCCCTCCTCCCCCCCCTTCGCTAACCACCTCATCTAGTCCATCCGGAATGATACCTGACCGTATCTGCCATTCTCTCAAAATACCCTTTTCGTGTAACTCACTTACAAGGCATCCTTACATGTTATAAGGCTTGGCAATAGAAATTCGACGCGTCGTCCACTTAGCCTCCGATTCTGCCACCAGTCGTGCTGTGAACACGCCAAAAAAGAACTGCTCAAGCATGCGGACTGAACTGTGAAAGACACTCTTAACGCGTGACCGTGATACACGAATTTTAAACTTAAAACACTGTATTGACACTGAATTGTTAAAGTTTAACAACAATGGCTTCATGCTACATATCTTTTAGTTCACTCGACGTTAAAACCAAAACTTTGGAGGTTTAATTTCATGAATTTCAACCAAAAGAAGAGCCAAGATACGTATGTATTGTATTGAATTGTATTGTATTGTACTGTATTGTATTGCATTGTATATACACTACGTCATTTTCTATTCTCATAAAAAAATGTATTAAACGATCGTTTGACGTAGCAGTAAATCGTCCGAAGAATTCTAGTACTGTCACCGTTATCGTAAAATAAGTACATTTAGTGCTGCAACACCGGGAAATCTAATAATGAGAAGATTACCACGTTCTTGTGCATCTTGCTAACACTAACCAATGCTATGATGTGGCATAGTTCGTACTTCGTTATTCGTGTTTTCAGCACGCCTCGCGCCAGTTTTTGGACGACGCGACATGCATGTTACGTGAAACCGAGCGTTACGCCTTTATACATATAAGGGAGTTGTGTCACTTTACAGCCGCTTGACCCTGCGGCAGTCTCTTACCGGTTGCCAATAATGCACCCGATGCTGCAACAGTACTTCCGAGGCCGCAGTCCGTGGATTTATTGCTGCAACCAAGAAAGCTTTCGGGAACAATTTAATTCGTCATTCATTTTGGAACAAAGAGTAGTGCGACTAGAAGTTGGATTTCGTATTACGCTCGAATGGTATCGGACTTCTGGTTAAATTGGTAGAAACAGAAATAAATACTTCCATGCTGGAAATCAGTTGACATCTGGGGTTTACTTCTATGGCATGTGTAGAAGAAGGAAGTTAGAAGGCTTGCCACGAATTACAGCATTTCGGTGGTTGATGTTATGGAATGTTCGCCTAAAAACCTTTTGGACTTTCCTTGATTATAGTAGTCCTAAATTTAAATAGGCCCGACCTGCATAGGGCCAGAAGAGCAGACCCTAAATCGGTCAGCGTTGGTCGAGCAAAAGTAGAGAAGAGAAGAAAAACCAAAGGAAATCGTACCACGAGAATTTAGGTTCACGCATGCGTGGTAAGCCTTTCACGTAATTTTATATATAATATTTTACATTACATTACGTTGCATAACAAATTCTTATATAATGAAAGAGGCCACAATATTCCACTAAAGTCGCCCCCAGAGCCCCAGTGTAAAGGGAAAAGCGCCAGCACTAAACGAACTTGAGGACACAAGGACATCGGACGAAAGACAAGCCTAAGGGGTCAAGTTGATAAACGCTAGGACGAGGGGGATGAAAATAAGAGCGTCCCATGTCCCAACGAACCAAGGCCCATCGTGGAACGGCGCCAGGAGGTAAGCTCTGCCCAAGGCCAACATGGAAATGGAGGACTGGCAACTTCCGTCACTCTAAGTGGATAATATCTGTAGCTTGCGGTAACTAGCGCAGTTGCAGTGGTGTACTGTTTGTTTGGCTTCTAGGCTTTGTATTTCATGTTTAGAATTTTTATTATATCTTGTATTTTTGTTTTTGATAGAGCCCATTGCTTCAGGCAGGCTTTTCTGCACTTTGATGTATCACAGAATTAGTAATACCTGGCTTGTAACCCTTCAGTGTTTAAATCACGTTACCCTTCGAACCAGCGATCCACAGTATTATTGTCATTGACGTTCTTCATCATTAGTACCCTCGCAAAAAAATATTGCCGATTCCGTTGGGCTCCTTCCGCCAACAAGAGAAACGAGAAATTTCCCCTTCACCCAACAACGAGGATTTCGCTTAGCTTCTTAAAAATGAAGACATGCATTTGGACCGTGGGGCCATTTCCTGTTTTTCTCTACACTGGGAGTTGGTCTCCCGTCATGATGTGATGCCATTTTACACAGTGGCGTAACTAGGGTTTTGTACTGAGGAGGCAACACTAGGCATTTAGCCGCATGGTGTGGAGGGAGAACCGAATAAGAGCCCCGGAAGCTGATGCATTTTTGCTATTTTCCGGCATTATCTGGCCTTGTAGCATTTTTATAAAACCAGCTTTGCTGATGCATTATACGCGTAAAAAAAAAAAACTGTAATGTAAATCTTTCAGTTTTTCATACTAGATACTTATTTTTTAAACACTGATACTTTGTTGGGAATTTTAAGCAAAATATGGAGTTAGTAATTCCTACTGTTTTATCTTTATTGATTTTCGTATTTCTCCATTTGTATTTCTCCATTTCTCCATTTATGATTTAAAGGAGAAACAGTAGAAGTATAAATTAGCTAAGATGAAAGTTGCGTCTTTGACCTTAAAATGCAGCCATCTGACGGTAAATAATTTTTCAGCTATGGACCAAGTGACTTGGCCAATTTGCCGAATAAGCTTTCAAAATCCCACCGGGGGGGCGAATCGCCCCTTTGGCCCCCCCCCCCCCCACTAGTTACGCCACTGGTTTTACAAATTTATGCAAAGCTCGAAATATCGAAACGATAGTTCCTTTAGGGACCGTTAACGAAAAACAAATTTTTTTTTTGTTTTTCCTCGTACGTGCATTTTAAAATGTTGAATTCAGCTGAAAAAAATTAATTTCGTTACCAATGTTAATTCGGTTAACGGTTGATAGTTTCCATATCGTACTCAGGGCCGGCAGAAAGGGGGGTGCGAAGGCTGCGATGCACCAGGGCGAATCGAAGAGGGGGGCGAACTTTTCGTAAAACAAAAATTATAGATTGTAATTCAGTTAGTGATTACTCGACTATATCGAATCAAAAACTATCTCCTCACCACTATGAAGCAAGAAAGACTGAGTGGTTTAGCATTGCTCTCGATTGAGCGTGATCTGGCCAGAAAGTGTGACTAAACGTCTGTCATATAAAGTTGGGCTCGATTGAAAGCAAAAAAAAATTGATGTAGGCATGACCATTACGGAATCAAACACGTGACGGTAAAAAGAGTCATTTTTTTTTGGGGGGGGGGGGGGTGGAATTTTTTTTGTCACACCTGGGCAACAGAACACTAGCGCCGGTCCTGAATTCGTACTTGTAAGAATAAATGCTGCCAGGGTGGCAACTGTGTTTGCATACGTGTTTTCCTACTTGTTGTTGTTGTTGTTGTTAGGCCGTTAAAAGTTAATTAAGTGGTTCTCGGGAGCGCACGCAGGTATTTTTTCTCAGCGCATGAAACGTTTTTTTATTACATTTTCTAAAAAATAAATAAATTCCGATCACGCATCAGCACTTTTAATCAATCATTTCCTGGAGCCGATGGCCACATCAGCCCTTTCCTCCATTCACATGATCGCCTGGAAACAAATCTTAATCCATGCGCAATGGCGGTTTGCCGTGACGTCACCACGAGTTAGCCAATGACGAACGAGAACATCGGCTGTTTGGCCTTCTGATTGGACTAGCCCAGTCACGTGATATGCATGTCACAGCAAACAGCCATGGCGTGTGGTCGTTCAGAGGTACGTCACAACTAAAAACTTGGGTCTGAAGAACGACTTTTAATCAAATGTGCGGCTTTTGTTGTACGCTCACCCTGAAATTAAAACACAGATATTGTACTCCAAAAAAAAAACGTGAGCTACTGGTTTTGTTTTGTTTGGTTAAAAAAAAAAAAAAAACCGTACCCGCATCTGAAAAATCACGAATAAAACTTAAAAAAAAAAAAAAAAAACCACCGCTTGCTCGCGTCAAATTTTTTTTTAGTACCACTTCCGAGAACCCCTTGATTAATTTTTAGCAGCCTAATATTGTTTGTTTTCAGGTAGTACGAACCCAAACTGGGTTATCTTCCCTATGACGGTGAGAGGGACAATTGGCTCCCGCTTGTTGCTCCAATTTCAAACAATGCTTCAACAATTCATAACAATGCGTTAACCTCGAAGCTGTGAAAGACAAGTAGCTATTGTCCTCTTATTGCAACAATGAACTTTGACAAGTTGTTTTTTTAAGCGATCGAGGAAATAACAATTAATAATCTCGAGAGCCTAGCCCGAGGGTTTGCTGCAGATTCCTATTTGATTTGATTTACTTTTTGGGAGTACGAGCCCAAACTGGATTGTTTGCGCCACGACGTATGAGAGGGAAGGGTCTTCTGACGCAATTGGAGATTGATCATGGACTGACCAATCTCTATGATAAGTATTGAGTGGTGAGATTGCACGCGGAGGAACTGGATTTGGACGAGGATGATTTGAAACTTTATGGGGTAGTTGGGGGTAAAGTGGTGGAGGAAGGACGAGGCTTAGCTCCGATGGAATCCAACAATGGTGAGGTCGACAAAGCGACTCGTGGTATTGTTTCGGACGGTGTGTATATCAGGGATAATGAGAATTTGGGTAATGTTAGTACCGTTGGTGCAGGAGCCGTTAATAAATTTGTGAACTGTGGTATAATGTGCGGGATGCTTCGGCGTATCGTGATGCTTTGGTGTCAAATTCTGGTTTGCAAGAAGGGGATGGGGAAGATTAAGGCCATGCCTCGTTTCCAAGTGAGGACTATGAATTGGGGGACGAAGATCGTTCCCTGAATTGGTTAAAGAAACTTTACCGTGCTTCTCTGTCTGACATGCCCTTGAGAAAATCGCTCATTATCATGGCCCCGCAAGCTGGAAGGCCATATTTAATGCAGTTCTTACGGGACGCACTGGCTAGGATTATAGACTTGAAACGAATAACAGGAGTGGGTTGGCTCCGAGCGAACAATGTATTCCAAGTGAGTTTTGCAGACCCAGAGGCTAAACAGTTGGTGAGAAATGTTGGTTCGTTGCTTGTCAATGGCTTCCTGGCTAAGGTGTATGATTTACACGAGCGAATAATTCGACTTAGATTACAATGGTTGCCACTTGATTTGCCAGATTCCTCTATTGAGCAGGCCCTCACTAATTATGGTAGTGTTGTCAATCTCCAGCATGTGTATCATTCAATGGAGGGGTTTACTCATTGCCGTTCCGGTGTCCGTTCTGTGGTTCTGAAGTTAAGAGACTCTGTAATTGTCGACGACATTCCTGATGTGATTGGTGTGTGTGCTCGTTAAACAAATTTTGACGAGCCTTAAGTCAGCCGAAGCAATTAATGCTTGTATGGCTGAACCGGCTCAATTTTGAACATTACCAGATTTTTCGAGAAAAAGAAATATCTGGTAAAGGGAGGTGCCAGCCCGGGGATTCGATCCGGGAAACCTCCGATCATCGTCGGGGCCGAAAGATTTTCCAGAATTTGCCAGAATACATCCCATAGCCGCTGAAGGAGCATGGTAGCCTCTCACGCCACCCTGGCCGGCAGTCCTGGCGGGGACTTTGCCAAAGTCCCCTTTCCAAAGGTTACGACCAGATCCGCAAACCTCCAGCAACCAGGCTGAGCTCTCTCACCGTTCAGCCACGATGACCAAGCGTACTGGAGAAAGCGAGAGTCCCAATCTCCCATCCTTACGGCTTTGTTGTAATTAAAATAGAAAATAAAAACATTTGCTGGCCCCAACCCCTACGCCCCCAACTTATGCTTTATTCCTCCGTCGAGAAAATGTCCCGTTCTGTTAACTGAAACCTCGACACAAAACGCAAACAGGAAGTACATCCCCTTCTCTGAATATCCGCACGGAAAAGGACTGTTGCTAGCTAGAGAGTATTTAAAAAGTTATTTCCTTGTTGGGTGTTTTTTTTTCAGTTACTTTACTGATGTTCTTAGAAATCACAGCAGTTTTATCACGTGGGCGATTTTCTGGTAGCCAAGTGGGAAGAAACCGAAAGTTTACTTTTGTCGTTATCATTTTGCTGATCGCTCTGCGATTAGCTGCAGAGGAAATTGGAGAAATTTCGGACTCCTGCCATTTCAGACGCACAAATCAGGAGAAAAAAAACGTTTGAAACAAAACGACGCAGAGATGGCGTTGACTTCTTGTTGCTGCGGCTGTAACTTGAAGGATGGAACAATAGCCATAGGCATTTTATCACTAGTAAGTTGTTTTATTTTCATGTCATATCTTTCCAAAATAGATCGTCCGTTTTAGACCCGTCTAGGAAAACGTTCGAGACGTTTGTCGCTGAAAAACAGACACAAGCTTTTTTTTTTTTACTGCCAGCATTGGCCGAGAGACCTTTAAAAACATTTAACAGTTTTATAGTTTTGTGGACGTGAACAGTATTAAAAGCAACATCCGGCCTGCCCTATAACCTTCCGCCTGCCTTATAACAGCCACGCGCCGATCGCATCCGCCTATTTACCATAGCCAAGGTCAACCGAGACAGTAGGTTCGTTCCTCGCAGCGAAGAACGCAGCTGCTGTCTCAGTTGGCATTGTGTCTAATAGACGAGCCAGCGTGAACGCATTAATTGTGTCGTCAAAAACCGGAATGATTCTTGTATTTTAAAATCAAAATTTATAATTTTCTAGACTAGTGTCTTATAATTTTGCTTCGGCGATCTATTGGAATAATTAATTTTAATTTTTACTGCCTTAGTCTTTAAGATTTTTGATCTCATAGTAATTACTAGTAAACGATTGAAATTAGTACTGCACACACAGATAAAACTTCAAGGTCATTGTAAGCGTGCAAAGCGAACGTAAATAAAGTTCCCCAGTATTCAACAAAACATCTCATAGACGCCACATTTTAAAACGGATTTTTAGCAAGGGATTGACTAACGGTAAGTAAATATACCTTTGGGGCCGTACTTGATGTGGTGGATCGAGAAAAATGGCGCTGGGAGGTATACCCTTTTAAAATAAAACGTTAGCATTCAATTTACTACGCTAAACACGTGCTTAAAACACACGCAGTGACACACGTGTTTAAAAATAAAATGGTTAGTATATTGTATCGTAAAACAGTAGTGTTTATCTTACGACCTATTGCAAACGTAAGTGCTTCGTTAATCGCAGTATTTCAAAATGTATGTGTTGTAGTAAAATAACCGTTATACTGTATATATTTTTTAAATACTTCCGTCACTTTTTCAGGGCTCGTTTATGCCCTTGTTTTGTGGGGTGTGACGCCCTACGTCAAAATGCGCACATCTTTTGGGCCTGTGTTTATGCGCGTGACATTTGCCGTCCGTCAGTTTATGCAACGAGACCGAAACCTCGCCGCTCGCCGAAAGCTCGCCGCTCGCCGAAAGCTATTTGCTAGGCAACCGTTAGGGCACGTTTATGCAACGACTCGCTTTTGCATTCTCGCAGCTAGAAGCTAGAAATCACCTCAAATTCCAACATGGCGGCGGTTTTATGTCTACCGCCTCGCAACGAAAACAGCAAATAACGTGACTTCAGAAGTGTTTGGGAAAATTGTTTCGTCATGAGGAATTCTTTATATCGTTGGCACGGATTATAAGACTGCAACTATTTACTCAAACGATGTCGGATTTAGCTAATCCATTTAGCGTTGTTACCATGGCAATGTCACCTTTGCCATCGCGATTGAGTTCTAGCTGCGAGAATGCAAAGGCGAGTCGCTGCGTAAACGCGCCTATTTATTTACGATTAATTTCCCGTTTCTACTAAATGAATGCGGTAGTAGACAATAAATTAAATGTATTATAAATAACCACACGGACAAAGAACAAAGTGCAACAGTAATTTTAAACATTGCTACAACATTGTTGCCATTTCACGCTATTTCCAAAGTTCAAGCGAATTGTAAAATGTTGGTTGATTTGTTGGTTGGTTGGTTACACATTTGTAGTTTGGGTGGAGCTCAAACCAAAGGCAGATTGCCATGAAATTTGCCCAATTTCTAGACAGCCCCAAAAGTATTGCTTATCTCGAATTTGCTGTAAATTGATCATTTATAATCCGGGAAATTGGGATTTCTTTTTTTTTTAATTTATCGATCTAACACTCACCATTATAAATTTGGAATCCTGATTAGTTAAGGAATTCCAACGAAGCATAGACTGTGCTGCTGCTAATCAAGTCAACTTCTGAAAACCGTCAAAGTAAATCATCGTTGCTTCCTTGAAGCTAACACTCTTTTTCGCCGTTACTCGGTAACGAAATAATAACATTTGATTATCTAATTTTAACCACTGGAGGAAGGCAGGCAAATTAAAAAAAAAAAAAAAATAATAACCATTCGTTAACGACTCACATTCGTTTCATGTTTAAAATAATGATTGGTGGAATACACTCAACGTGGCGGCGCAAATTGGCTTCAACGGTAATTCCAAATGTGAAACCCTAAATCGCCACAACAGTGATCGCCTAAAATCACTTAAACTTGACACCCTTGAGTGTTGTCGCTTAAAAGCCGACCTTTTTCTTACCTTCCAAATTCTACACAACATGTTACCTTTTGACCTTCCGTTGTTTGAGCTCAGCCCACTTTCTTAGGCCGCCCGCACACTGAGCGACCAGGTCGCGTGGCCAGTGGACGTCGCGGCCAAAAAACACGGCGACGAGCCGCGCGGCCACGTCCGTTTTTCATTGACAATTCTTGATCACGTGGTGAGAAATGAATCCGCCGGAGCAAGTACGGTCGCCCTGCACGCCGTAGGGGATCCCAGTGGCCGCGGCGGCCAACTGCGCGTTGCTACATACACCGTAAGCATTCTTGTTGGCCGCAGCGACGTGGCCGCGCGGCTTGGCCGCTGTGTGCGCGGTGGCCCTACGACTCGTGGAAACCACCTCAAGTTATCACTCCCCGTTTCAAAACAAATCTTACGAAGTCCTTCCAGTTTGGAACTGCCTTAGTAATGAGATTGTCTCGGCCCCACTGCTTCCACCTTTTAAGCATAAATTAACAAAACTAAACCTTAGTAGCTTCTTACATCGCACAGAACATGCACCTTTCTTTTTGTAAACCTTTCCCCGAATTTTATTAGCTGTATTTCTTTTTTAATTTAGGATTGCTATAAGTGGCCTTTTTTGAGCCCTTGTATCAGTTTTTCACTTTTATTTGAGTGAGTAGATTGCTTATTAAAGCTAGGTAAAGACAAAATACTTATCATTCCGTTACATAGAACACACCACACCTAAAATTAGTACATAATTTTTGTTTACTATTCTTTTCGCCTCTCCGTTTCATTGTCAATAAATATTATCTCGTTTTTCTCATACTGTTTTTGTTCGTTTTTTTTTTTTTTTTTTTTTAGTTCGAATCGTTCGTCTACTTAGGGTTGGGATGTAGCTGGCTCCTCTCGGAATCCAAAGGTAAATAAAAAGTCAGTATTTTAGAAGCAAGTGTTCACGAGAGCGTGGGCCCAAAAAGGATTTATCAATTCCACCCCCCCCCCCCTTTGCCTGTACGCAGCAGAGTTTGCCCAAAAGAATGACCCAAACTATCTCTGATCAAAATTAGTTCAGAATCGATCGATGTCCTTTAAATTTACGACCAAAATGGGTAGCCAGAGCACAAAAAACCCACGCCAGCGAGTATTAATTCTAACGTTGAAAATTTAGCAAAGTCTATATTAATGTATTAATGTGTGCGCGGCCTATCTTGAGTTCGCCGCACAACGAACACAGATGATCGCTTGTACGTTTTTGGCAGCAGAGTGCCTTGTTGATATCCAAGATGGTTACAAAAAACAATGGCGGCCGTCGATTAAAGCCGCCCCCTCCAGGAAGGCGCAGCCGCTGGTAAAATACTTCCAGGACTCAAGATACGCCACCGACACAATAGGCAATGAAACCACTGATGTAAATACTCTGCATTAGTACCTACCAATCAAATTTAATAAATTAAAATGTTTATATTTCAGATCCTTCATACGGCGATTTTTATTATGTCTTGGGAATAGCTTCAGTGGTATATGGAGCCGTCCTCTTGGTAGTCACCACGTGTCTCTTTTTTGCTGTTCAGTCGGTAAGAATGTTGATAAGAAACAAAATTCAATTTTTGGTACCAACGAAAAATTTCAGAAAAGCAGCCGGCTTAAATACCGAGTATATACGAAAACTCTGCTTGGACAGTACAAGCAAATTCTCACGAATTTATGCTATCTTTACTTTGAATTTCTCAAATGAAGTTGAGAAGCGTAGCGTATTCAAACGAATTGAAATTGCTGTTCTACTTGACGTCACCTAAGAGCACTTTGATTTTTGATTTTTGCAGTGAAAAGTGCTGGTAGGCGACGTCAAGCCGAACAGCAATCCCAGTTTGTTTGAATGCGCTGCGATTTTTAACTACGAGGCGGAGCACTTGTCAGTTTTCAATGTAAAAATCAAAAATAAAACTGACAAGCATTCCACATCATCGTTGAGTAACGTAGCGCATTCGCACCCGAACTAAAATTGCTGTTCGATACTTGACGTCACCTAAGAACACTTTTAATTTTGATTTTTGAATTGAAAAGTGCTGGTAGGTGACGTCAAGCAGAACAGCAATCCCAGTTTGGTTGAATGCGCTACGATTGTCACCTACGAGGCGGAGCACTTGTCAGTTTTCAATGACAGTAAAATTTAAAAAAAAACTGACAAGACTCCACATCAGAGTAATCAGCTCTTTCCTAACATTATGTCTTTTCAGAAATGTCGTCATCTTTTGCTTCCCTACCTTATCGTCCGAGGAATTATGTTAGGTCTGGGTGTTTTAGGCTGCATTTCCCTTATGACTTCGGTTAGTGATATCATTTACCTCTTTGTGTGAAAACGTCATTTTGTGTTGTGGCCATTAACTTTGATTTAACGTTTTTGATTTTTAGGGTTCTTTCGTTATCATTATTCCGAATATAGCATGGTTGGTGTTTTCGGTAAGCATTTTATTTTCTTCTATTTAATATTAATTTTTGTTTGTTGCGTGCAGTGTATGCTGTATTACGTCGTACAGGTACTTGATCTTTAAGGGTAAAATAAGACGACTGTAGACAATGTCAGTAACAGCAGTGACATTGGCTCACAGATGCCAGTCTGCTTTGAATGAGAAGCGTTGTTGACGTCACAAATTCATCTCTTCGTGCCGTTCTTCTGGCATCGGCCACGGGGCACATGCAACGCGGTCGCTTCGGTTACAATATCTACACTGTAAAAACAGACGTTATATGGTTCACAACGTCTATCATAACACCTATTTCTCCTTTTTTACAACACGTTAGGGTCACAACACTTTGTGGTTTGCAACACCTACAGCAGATGACGCGTTTTACAACACCTACAATAGACGTTGTGTTTTACAACTCTTATAGCGCACGCCTTTATTGTGTTAGGCCGGAAGTCAGCCATCTTTGTTTTGTTATTTTGAAAAGTCGGTAGGAAGGGTTACAGTCGAACCGTTGCCGACGTGATCTCTTGTGTACAATCTAGTAATCTAGTTAGGCAATGGTCGAACACACCGTATACACGGGAATTTCAGTGCATAGAAACGCTTGTTATACCACCACTTCATACACAACGGAATATTTGTTGCGGTTTTTGGATTGCTTGCCTCTTTTTATTAATTCGTCCCTAAGGACAGAACACTTTTACATGAATTTAGGGGAAGGGAAACGTTTACTGATATTGATGGTTTAACTGCACATCAGTACCAAACTTAACCAACGAGTTGCAGCACGTTAGTACAGCAACTGCACTCGAGGCTTCTGTTAAGGTTCAGCTTACCAACGTGTTTACCATTTAAATTTCCGGTTTTCACTGAAATGGTTGAACAGGTTTTAAAGCAATTAAAAATTAAAAAAAATTAAAGGCTGCAGTTTGGCTGTAAAAATAAGGGGCTGCAATTTTTGTTTGGGATGATTAAATTATTAGCAAAAATCTAGTGAATAATAAAATCAAGGCACAGTTTTACGTTACCAAACTGGTATAAAAACATAATTTCGTCGGCAGTATTTTCAGCCAAAGACTGAAAATCTTTTCAAAGATAGGCTATAACAAAATATATAAAACTTGAAAAATCATTCTTGACGTATTTCGTTAAGCAGAACGTTTGCGCTTAATTATATTTGTGACGTCATTCAGTGCCTTGCTAGGTGTTTTAGGCCTTGTGGTTTAAAACACCTCTAGAGCAGTGACACGACGTAGTATTATTGTATATAACTCTATGCTGGAGCCTTAATGGGTTAGCTGCAAGGGGCACTGCAGAGAGAAACAGAAGGGTGTCATACTGAAGCCGATGCTGTGAAGAGTGATTTCTTAGACCTAAAACGCGCGATTTTTGTTGTTGGAGAAAATAACGTTATTTTAAGCCTAAGAAATCCGCTCTTCCGTTGTTTTTCCCTCCATTTTTATGTAGTGCACCTTGCAGTTATGCCCACCAAAACCCATACTGGGGTCAATATGGCGGCAAATGTCACTGCTCTATACACGTTATGAATTACCACACATACAGACGTTTTGGTTACAACACCTACGGATAGCTGTGGCTAACAACACGTAGGTATTGTGGTTTACAACACCTATAAACGTTGTGGTTTACAACACTTATAAACGTTGTGGTTTACAACACCTATAGACGTGTAGTTTACAACACCTATAGACATTTAGATTTACAACACTTACAGATGCTGTTGTGTACAACACTTACAGATGCTGTTGTTTACAACACGTATAGACGTTGTGGTTTACAAACCCGATAGACGTTGTGGGTTACAATACTTATAGACGTTGTGGTTTACAACACCTCTTCTGTAGACGTTTAAAAACGCAACATCTACAAATATTCGTCTTTTGACGACTTTAGACGTTGCGTTTGTAGACGTTGTGCTCTACAACGCCTAAAACCTCGACATAAAACCCAGAGCATCCTTATAAGGAGTTTTAAGATTATGTAGGTGTTGTAACTCACAACGCCATTTTTGCAGTGTAGGCATGGCTATCCAGATACGCTCGTAAAGATTAGGGTGCGTTTACGCAACAACTCGCCTTTGCATTCTCGCAGCTGAAATTTAATCGCGATGGTAAAAGTGTCGTTGCCATGGTAGCAACGCTACCTGGATTAGCTAAAACCCGACATCTTTTGAACAAATGCTTGCAGTCTTATAATTGGTGACAGTAAGATAGAGAATTCCTCCTGACGAAACAATTTTCCCAATCGCTTCTAAACTCAATTATTGGCTCGTTTCGTTGCAAGCCGGCAGAGGTAAAACCGCCGCCATTTTGGAATTTCAGACAATTTCCAGCTTCTAGCAGCGAGAATGCAAAGGCGAGTCGTTGCGTAAACACGTCCTTAAACCATGCGCAATGGCTGTTTGCCGCCGTGTCACCACGAGTTAGCCAATGGCCAATGGCTAATGGCCAATGGCCGTCTGATTGGACTAGCCCAGTGACGTGATATGCACGTCACAGCAAACAGCCATGGCGTTTGGTATAATGTTGGATTCGTTCGCTCGCTTTGGTATCCAACTACAGTGTTTGCTTCGTTGTTAACCAAAGTGCTATTAAATCTCTCGCTCGGCCAAGTAATTGGAACTCAAATTTGCCTAGTTCGACAGATAATACATCAAAGTAGCGGTTGTACACCGTGAATCCGTGTTCCTACAACGACTCTGCGTATTTTTTTTATTAACATGTTTTTTTCTTCTCTTTTTCTCAACAGATATACTTATTCTGCGTGGTGTCGTCCTACCACAGTACTGTTGCTGAATGGCCTGCCAATCGAAACCTGTCTACGGTAAAGTATAGAAAGAGGGCCGTACGAATAGGTTTACGTTTACCCCTTAAGGGCTTCCGCGCACTAGGCGGCCAGGTCGTGCGGCCAGTGGTCGTCGCTGCCAAAAAATACGGTGACGCGCCACGCGACCACGTCCGTTTTTCATTGACAATTCTCCATCACGTGGTGAAAAATGCGAATATGGTCGCCCTGTGGTCGCCTCCTCGCCGCTTGGGATCCCAGTGGCCACCGCGACTGTCTGGCCGCCGCGGCTAAGTGCGTGTAACTACATATAACTTAAGCAATCTCATTGGCCACAGCGACCTGGCCACCACGTGCGCAGGAGCCCTTAACATGCGCTCCGACGCAGTTTGTCCTAAAAAGCTACTTCAAAAATAAAATGTTAAGGCCACACACACAAAAAAATACTGTTTTGTTTATGGACGAGGGTTGCAAATTGAGGTACCTGGCAACCAGGCATTTTATTTTACATTTAAAAAAAAAAAAATTTAACTGGTCAGTTTTCTTTGACATATATACCTAATTCAAAGCTGAAAGAGTGTATAGACAGCCCCCCCAAAAATAAAAGTTGTGCGAGTATGTTATTTTATACGAAACGGAAATCCAAACCAATAGGCTCGAGATTGGTTTAATAAATACGAATGCAAACCTATTTACGTTGCCTTTTGGACTTATATGTCAGACTGCCTCAGCGGGGAATCGAACCCGAGACATTTTAGTATGGCTCAGTATGGCTCAGCGGTAGGACCTTGCTTGGCCTTTGATTTAAAATGTCCCGGGTTCTATTCCCCGCTGAGGCAGTCTGACATATAAGTCCAAAAGGCAACGTAAATAGGTTTGCATTCGTATTTATTAAATATGTTACTTACCGTCGAGTGTTCAATGTTTCTTATTAGTTTTTGGTAAATAACTTCCTATTAGTTTGAGCTGAAAGCTTGAAATTTGCACCATTGAAAAGCTCGTTTCGAGCCTGTTATAATGGTCAAAATCGGTCAACATTTGGCGAAAATGTTATTTTCAGCGGGTAGACCAAGATTCAGATAAAAAAATTCTAACACGCAATAATTTAAGGCACCCGCACGCGCCTGTAAACCAAACAATTAACTTAGCATGGCCTAAGGGGAGTAAAATTTCGGGTTCAACATCACTTTCAACTGTTAAAGGTTATCTCGCGATGGGATGGAATTCTTTGGGGGGGGGGGGGGGAGGGTGACTCGTCTATCCCGAAGAGAGTACTTTGTCCAAGGTTTCACAT
>JAHWFP010029684.1:5695-16226 GCA_023313725.1 Lithobius niger
GGCCTTAGCTGGCTACTACACTGCCGGCCAGCTAAGGCCGTCAGACGCTTGAGCTCCTCACAGTCAATACAGCTATCTCAATCGGCTGCGAGTCGAAATCGAAAAGTGACATCTGTCGGCATTAATTTCTGAGCGTTCCAGCAAAACAATGGCGATCTCCGTGTCGTGTTTTGGTGATGCAGTAATTAAATTGTTATATCGGACGTAAGTAACGTATTCTTGCCGCAGTTCTTGTGTTTCGTTATTGTGTAAATGATCTAAAAGTCAAACATGCATGTCAAAATGGATTAATTGCCTTTTAACTTCCTGCTTTTCGATAAATTGCTAAGCACACTCGGTTGAATGGAGTCCTGGTCGCGGTTATGACCTTAACGGGTTAACTGAATTAAATTTATACCAGTGGACAATTGGCCACATTGGTAAAGCGGTATGGCAGTGATCTGGTGATGTACTGGTTCCCCAATTCGAATCCGAGTCAAAGTCACTTGAAGGAAACGTAGGTACGTAAAGGATACTTACTGTATACTGCGTTATGTTTTTCCTGATGTCTTTTTTTCAAAATTGCTTTTATATTGTTTACAGCGATTTTCGCTATTTACATGATACAGATGTTAATCAATTGCTGTTAAGTTAACCAGTGTTAACCAGGCTTTGACTTTTTTTTTTTTTTGTATTACTACGATTGACTCAAATTTTTCTCTCATATTTTTCTCAGCAGTGTGCAACAATACCTTTCGCATGTAGTAATCTGGCTGTTTTTCTCCAAATTTATTTGTTGTTAACATAGACAATAAGCTATTGTTCTTTGTTCGTTGAGCCCGTTCCATAATTTTTCCGTTTTCACGATTTCCTGCTTACGTTTTTTTTTTAATAATTATTGAGTACACTGTCTTATAATTTCGTAGCTCATAAAATGTGTGCATTTGTTTTAAAAATTCGAGTGGCAGAATTGTAAAATTTGTTCCGAAAATATGTTCCAACGTTACTTTGATTGACGTTTGCCCTCTTTGTTGTGTTCACAATTATTAGTAAAATTAGCGACTGAATTGTTTTGAATTGTCCACAACTTCAAATGTTGAAACCTGAGTTTAAGACCTTCAGCCCACTTTGGGGTTCCTGCTCCTTAAAAGCAAATGCAAAGCCAAGTCCTTCAGCTGAGTTTGACAAGCTGTGCTACCGACTAGGGACATGTAGTGCTGATTGAGAGCATAATTAATCAGCTGCCAGTTTTCACAACCTTCTGACCTTCGTGCAAATTGACGGTAATGATAACAAAGCTTGGAGCTATGGAGAAAGAAAATAACGAACCGATAATTTGTCCTCATAGCTTAATTAACGGCGAGTGAACGAGAACTTTACGTAAGTGCTTAAGGGATATAGAGTGAAATTTACGTTTTGCCAGATCGTCACTGACAGTACGATGTCTTACCATTTCTTTGCGTTTCATCAAATCAACGATTCTGTGCCGTTGCAGGAATAAGATGGCAAGTTCAGACCATATAAATATTAGAAAGCAAAAACGAGCTCGTTTGATGTTTAAGGTAAGGTTTAACTGATCCGAAGTCAAAACAGCAAAGGAACACAAATAAACTTTCCTGTAAGGTTTCACATACCGCAGTGTTCCTGTACTGTTTAGTCCACGTGAAACCTTACTGCTGTATTCGCATGTTTTTACAGTTTTTTTTTTTTACTTTAGAACACGATATGTCGAATTGGTTCATTCTACTTGGCTAAAGGACATCGCTGAAAAATCGTAAAAATCATACTTTAATGTGCTTAGTACAGACCTGCAGATTAACTAATTCAGGGTTTGTGCAACTCCCTGAAACTCTGGAAATATCGTTGAAAATAAAAATGAAATAGCCTACCAGTCCTGAAGTCTTGAATATGAAATCTTAAAAACTGGTGTATGTATCAATAGGATGAACGGAAAGGAGACGACCGGACTACAATGATGATAAAAAATTTAGCCCCGAAATTGGGCGAGTGTTTAGCGTATATTATACACTATATTATTCTTACAACAATTTTGAAAGTTGGGATAAGGTTTTGATTTTATTTACGTGTCTAATGGTTGAATACAACAGTAAGGTTTCACGTGGACTAAACAGTACAGGAACACTGCGGTCTGTGGAACCTTACAGGAAAGTGTATTTGTGTTCCTTTGCTGTTTTGACTTCGGATCAGTTAAACCTTACCTTAAACATCAAACGAGCTCGTTTTTGTTTTCTAATTCGTGAAACTTTGACATACCAAGCTGGTTGTCTGCACTCGTTGCAAAAGGCACTGAATTTTGCTCGCTTCGCTCGCTCATTCAGTGCAAGTCTTTCTTTTGGAGGTTGGTTTGTCCGCAGCTATCTATCAAGCGGCTTTGTCCGTATTTGTACAGTACATACGACGGCAAGCCAAATGGGTAACGGACACAGTAGGTTTAACGCGGGAGAATGACGTGAAATCATTATAAGAATCGATTCGTGATAAGGATAATGTTTCCGCTTCACGTGCGGGTAAATTGTTGGCTCATCAGCATTGTTAGCATTTGCTGACGCTTTCCGTCTGGCGTTTGCTGATTGGCATTGTTGTATATAAACAATGTTTAACACAATGTACAACAATAAAACGGATCGTTCAGGGCTCCGTAACTCCGGAACGGAGCCACCAATTGAAATTTCTATTTCTATAAAGGGCACATCTCCGGAAGTAGATCTTTCAAATGAGCTAAGAATCAGCTTTCTAGGACAAATGGTTTAGTCTGTAGAGACCATTGTATAAAAGTGTCCAAAGTCCATCGCCATCACCACCACCGTATAAGACAAACATGAAACTCACGATTCCAGCTGAAGTCCAGATCTCCAATCTGGCAAATCGGAAATAATAAAAGTTGGTACACGCGTTGGCCAAGTCCCACAAGGCTTGCATACCAAATTTCAGTAGAAAATGTTGAACGGTGGCGGAGAAATTAAGCTTCCAAATTTCGGCTTTAACATGGGAGACCAAGGTCAAACCTTACAGTAAAGGTTTACTGTACTAATGGATTGACCACTTCTTGTGAATTTGGTTTTATATTGAACAAAAATAGTCAAGGTGACTGAACAAAATATACGACAACAGCGTAACTTTTCAGAGAAGAAATTCATCCCGGTCATCAAGTGCAAAATATTCACAGAAAATATTTCGTTTCGACTTCTACAGGTAATCATGAATGGAAAAAGTGAACAGTTGGTAACAATACAAACAATACGGACAAATGCAGCACTCGAGTCTAAGCAAAAACAATATTATTTTGCGAGGTTTGCAGATTCAGACTGAAGTAATCCTTGACTGGACAGAAACTCGCAAGGGACATAGCAGACACGAATGCTTTAATTTTCGGCAAAGTTATACGCGTTCTGACCTTGTTCACAGAATTAACATAAAAAAATTGATATCAAAGTGCTCAAACGTCAAACCTTCCCTGCCAACTAATAAAAAAAATTCTTTTTTTGACAAGAGTATAGTCTATAACGTGTCTACAGCCTGTTTAGCGGTGAAGGAGATATGTACCGATCAAAGAGCTAAAAACTAAATAATTTAAACAAGCTTACTGATGCATTTTTCTCCACGAAATCCGCACTTCGGTTCGTCAACAGGAGGTCCATCATTGATCCACTCGATGGCCGATGTTAAACGCAACACCTGAAAAAAAAAAATAATTGTTGGACAAAAATCAGTGATGATTTCTTGTTTTTATTTCAAATGTACGCCCAATATTATAACACCTTGCACACAAAAATATCTGTTGCATAAAAAAATTGCCAAATTTTGAACTGTAGGATATACTCCGCATTCAGAATGTAAGAAAGGCAACACCTCGAGCAATGCCGCATTCCACACAACCAGGCATAGTTTCACGGTAGTCATGACAAACGATGTGACCCAGGATTGTGTAGAGCATTGACACGACGTGGTATTATTGTATATAACTCTATGCTGGAGCCTTAATGGGTTAGCTGCAAGGGGCACTGCAGAGAGAAACAGAAGGGCGTCATACTGAAGCCGATGCTGTGAAGAGTAATTTCTTAGCCCTAAAACGCGCAATTTTCGTTGTTGGAGAAAACAACGTTATTTTAAGCCTAAGAAATCCGCTCTTCCGTTGTTTTTCCCTCCATTTTTATGTAGTGCACCTTGTAGTTATGCCCTCCAAAACCCATACTGGTGCCAATCTGGTACCAATACGGCGGCAAATGTCACTGCTCTATTTACTAGCAGTTGTACCCGGTTTCGCCCAGGGTTTCGTTTCACGCAGAGTTTTGTTTCGCTGTGTTCGTCCAATGTTTCGTTTGAAGGGTAATTTAACTTGTTCACTGTGATAAGTAATTTTCTTCCTACTTCCCTTTTCCCCAATTCTCTCCCTAACCTCCCCGTTTTCTTTCATCCTCGCCCTCTCCTTCCCTTCTTCCTTCCCTTTCTGCCATCTTACTCATTCATCTACTTTCCTTACTTCCCCTTTGCTACACGTAATTGAATTTGGATGGGTAGTTGAATTAAATACTGCCCCTCCCCATTTGCAAGATATTGCACAAATTGATTCGGTCTCCATTCCAAACAACAACAACAACAAAACCTAGCTTTTAAATTCAGTTAGTGCTTAATCACATGCTTAAAGTAGCAGACGTATTGACCCCACCCCCCCCCCCCCCCTCCCAATCTCTTTTGCTATTAGCATAAAAATACCAAGATGAGGGGTAAGAGACGTATATACTGCCCAACACACAGACATTCTCCGTCCAAGCCCCCTTCCCCTACCACAACTACGTCGCTTTGGCTGGAGCGATCCGTACAGCGTGAAAAAAACCACACTGTCCTACACGTCATTTAAGACTTGCCATTGAGATGTCCGCGCTGAGCAAATTGTTAGTATGCCAATTTCAACTTCTAGCTGGCCAAAGAATTAACACGCTCACCCCTTTTCATTGTTTACTGGTTGCGGTGCTTGTTATCCGCTTAGGTTCACTCCAGTTAAAATATTGTCCCTCTCGTCATCGTGGGTCAGATAACCCTGTTTGGGTTCGTGCTCCCTAAAAACAAACAATTTGTTTTGCTACGAAACTCTGCTTCATAAACGTTAGATTAAAAAAAATTTTAGTTCGACTTTTTTAAAGATCTAAATACACCCGATTCCATTGTCGACGTCAACGAATCTGTAATGATACTGAATACAGGGACTATTTCTTTCAGCGGATGCACACTCCTTTCCGCGTTTTTGTGAATAGCTGCATTCTGATGGTGGAATATGCTATAGGAATGAGGCGAATGCGCCCCGTTTTCCAACTTCGAAGCCAAGTCTAGACAATTTTCATACGTAAAGAAAATTATCGATCATTATTTGTGCCCCAACTGTTTTGGCCACTATAAACTCACTCGTGCTATTTACTGGCAGATAATTTTACTCGTGCTTCACATTCATGAAATTATCAGTCAATAAATAGCACGAGTAAGTTAAATGGGCTAAAACACCAGTGGGGAAAAAATTTAATAATTTTCAATAATTATTTTCCAATTGTGTCACTTTTCATCATCTCTACTTTAAATTAAGCAGAATTAATAACAATTAATAGTAATTAATAATAATTTATGATTATAATTTATTAATTTATAATTTATTAATTACTGTTATTAAAGAATAATTACCGTAATAATTGTTATTAAGACGATTTGTTAATTCCATTTTTATAACAAAAAGGCGCACCGAATTTGTTGGTAGGTTTCGTGATCGGCTGTTAGGTCTAACGATGTAGCAAAACAGGTGTTGGAAGCGATAGTGTGTTCTGTGTGATGACTGGTGCAGCTAGGTAACGTAAATGAACGATATCTAGTGTATTTCGAAAGAAAGGCCTTCAGGATAGTTTATGTTAGGAAAATACGTGTTTTTATTTGAAATTAATCCAACAAACGTTTCGTAACATGTCGACATTGTAACGATTAAAGTGAGCTACACCAGGAAGCAGGGTCAACTTCAAATCGTGCTGTCGATGTTTTGCATTCCATTGCATCGACCATTGTGTATTCCCTTACCGCTTTAATGTTAAACTTAGCCAGTGAACATCGACGGATGGTGATAAGACCAGAGTTACCTTCGAAAGCTTCTGAAATCTTAGAGCCTCTGCACACTGCCACACGGTTACATTGCTTCTACGGATTCCTGCACACTCGGTTTTTGCAGGGACACTGGCCACGAGGCCAGAAAAATGCAATGCCTGGAGGATACGATTTTGCGAGTCTTCATCTGGTAGTGCCACTCCACTTGATCCATTGTTTAAAGTTGGATGCTGCATCTGGGCGTTCTGACAACACGGCCAAAATGCATTGACGTGTGTTGTGAACCTGCAAAATAAGTGCTGCAGTTGATCCTGGTGGTGCCACTATGGTGGCTGCACACTGAGCGTTCTGGCAACACGGCCAGAATGCATTGACGTGTGTTGTGAACCTGCAAAATAAGTGCTGCAGTTGATCCTGGTGGTGCCACTGTGGTGGCTGCACACTGGGCGTTCTGACAACACGGCCAAAATGCATTGACGCGTGTTGTGAACCTGCAAAATGAGTGCTGCAATTGATCCTGGTGGTGCCACTATGGTGGCTGCACACTGAGCGTTCCGACAGCACGGCCAGAATGCATTGACGTGTATTGTGAACCTGCAAATAAAGTATTGCGGTTGATCCTGGTGGCACCACCATGGTGGCTATAAAATGTGTTGATTAGCCACCACGGTGGCGCCACCAAAATCAGTTGGTGGCGCCTCCATGGTCGCCCTTATCACTCTCATGAATGGACGAATTTAGTACACGATCAAGAGAACGCATTTCTGGCATGTAAATCCTCGACGTAATACGAACGGAAATTTATTTAATAATCATAAATTATCCTTCTCTTACATCCCCCAACCGTTAAATAACCGTGCTGACAACACTGGTTCTCGTCCGATCACCGAAGTTAAGCTGCATTGGGCCTGATTAGTACTTGGATGGGTTACCGCCTGGAAATACAGGTACCGTGAACTTTCTTTTAGTTGGTGCTAATGACCAAGCTGTCGACACGCCATTAATCCTCAATCTTCCCCCCCCCCCCCGTTAAATAACTGTAACTTCTTTTAAATCACCGAAATTAACTGTTTAGTCTAATCAGTTTATTCAAAATGAAAAAGGTAATCTTTTTTGTGAATTGTGAAGGAAAAAAAAACAGGCTCAACAAACTGGGAGAATAGCACATTTTTTAGGAAAGGATCTGGTATTTCAATCCCTGATAGCTAAGTCAGAGCGTTGAGTTATACCTCTGACGCCTTCTATTGGCACGAAAAACAAGTCACACATTTTGACGCGCAGTTTTATGACAGCGATAACAGTTAGGTGCAGGAGAACACAGGCCTGAAAGGACTCAAAGGAATCGCCAAATTTCAGCTTTAAAAATAAAGAAGCAGGTCAGCTTTTAGGACGCCCAAAAACAGGCCGGCACGAGGGGGTGGATAGCAGATAAAATAAGTCATAAAATGCCAATGGCTAGAGTCTTATAAACTAAACGTAACATATCTTGGTCTTCGGTGGTAGTCTAACGGCGGGGCCCCGGACTAGCTTAACCCTGGATCTAACTAAACCTCGACCTGGGAGTTAGTAGACTCGAGAAAAAAGTTGGTGATATCCATGTTGGACTAAGCTGGGGTTTTGTTAGCTCTTTGCTCCCTAGACCTCGACCTTCAGGCTAAATTAGCTCTGTTAATATGTTGTTAAAACACAGAAACAACGCTAATACTAGATGGATATCACCGCTTTTTACAGCTCGGGGCTAACTGCTCAGTGCAAGTTAGTCCTCGTCCTTCAGGCTAAATATCGCTTAGCCCTCAGCTTATTTCGTGATGGATATCACCATTTTTCGTTATTCCGAGTTTAGCCAAAAGGTTAACGTTAACCCTCAACTGGATATCCCCACCGTATGTGGTGTTTTGAGTATACGGTGCTAACAGCTGAGAAGAGAAGAAATTGGTTTATACGGTGGACTGGTTTAAGATCACCGGTTGGAACCAGCGACAGTTACAGTTACCAGTAAAAAAAAAAATCAATATCGATGTATGGACGTTGTTTCACAGCCCTTTAGATGTCGTAAGAAGGAAGGCACGGAGTCAGCCGTCATCACCTCGACTCGTTAGTTCCACCAGATGCGGATGAATATATCTATTGCTTCACATTCCTTCTCTCGCCACAAGGTCAGCTAGGAGGGAAGCTATCGGTTTCGTTTTTCAGATGGAGGCCAGTTGATTCAACGTGGCTAGAATCGTATTTTACCACAACAGCACTAAAAAGCATCAGTTTCCCCGTGCGCAAGTGAAGTGGCGTTGAGTCGGGATGCGAAACACGCGATTTCTGCCTCCGTCGGCCTTGGCTTGCAGTAGCCATCTGCTTCGCCCCTTCACACTCGCGGAACGCCGTTGCGAACGTATAGGTGCCGAATGCCCGGATTAATCGTTACCGGAGTGGTATCTTTCCTTCTCTATCTATTTTAGGCTAAAACTTATACAGAGCCGTATTTTTAACGTGTGTTATCCGAGAAAAAAGTGTTACGATCAGTCGTTTCAAATTTCACCGCATTGGGTCGCGACCATGGACGCTCCTTTTCATGTCATAACTGATTTCACGCAGGGACACTACGAACTGCAAAATACGACCTACAACAATTTAGCTGAATCCATGTCAAAATACCACCTGGCAAAATGCCATCGGGTACATTTACCAGATCCAAAATACCACCATACTAAAACACCACCCTTGCAAAATTCATACACGCAAAAACACCAACTTTTTTTTTTTTTCAGAAATGCAAACTTATGCAAATTAACGCACAATATGTGAGGAAAAAAAACTAGATTTAGGGCTTGTTTCTAGATACAGCA
Source organism: Lithobius niger (assembly GCA_023313725.1). Classification (NCBI taxonomy): domain Eukaryota; kingdom Metazoa; phylum Arthropoda; class Chilopoda; order Lithobiomorpha; family Lithobiidae; genus Lithobius; species Lithobius niger. Next base: position 14,614 of record JAHWFP010029684.1, read on the forward strand.
CCGATGAAGGCATTAAGCAAGAGTGTGGCATGATTGATGCCTTAGCGTTTCTAGCCATTAACCATGTCACTCAGGGCATGGCCTACATTAGACAAACGACTTCCGATGAACTAACTCCTCTTCCTACCAATTTCGGTGAGACCTACGTTACAGGTAAGTTTCGCCAAATGAGTTCTTCTTGTGCCCTCAGTGGACCGCGTCCGGGAAGAATTCGTCGCATCCCACCACTTTTTCCGCGAGATGTTTGGAACGTCCATGAGGCAACGCTAACAGGAGAAGCGCGTACAAATAATCTATGTGCACGGTTAGAACAATGCTTTCCGAAATTTAGCGGGTCAAAATTATCCTACGCTCTGGAAATCAATTCGGGCCCTGCTGTGTGATCAGGCGTCATTGGCTATGCTTATTATTCAAAATACAAACAAATTCCCTCCCTCCAAACGTGTAAGAACGACAAAAGACATCTCCCAAGTGTTGTGCACCTATTTCCATGATGGATAGAGAGATGTGGCTGTCTTAACCGAGCGGTTGGACGTTCAATAAGAACACACCAAATCAAATTTATTAACTGGTGGTATTTTACCATGCATGGATTTTGAAAGGGTGGTATTTTAGTATGGTGGTATTTTGGCTGTGGTATTTTTGATCGGTGGTATTTTACCTGGTGGTATTTTGTCGGACAACCGTTTAGCTGGGATCCGGGAGGAATCAGATTAAGAGGATCGTCCCACTCAAAAATCGAAGTTGTGAAGTTTTCAAGTCGACGATCGGAAAACGAACAGAACTATTAAATACAGCCATGGAGGATTTTAGGCTAAGGCAAGGTCAGCATTCAGTATGGAGCTCATACGTATCCAATAGTTACGTCCCGTTTCGCCAACTCCCGTTTCGCCAAAAAGAAGCAGATTAACAGCTTTGGCCTCAGGGGCCAATCCCGTTTCTCCAAATACCGCTCACGAAATTTTAGCCACATGAAACATTTAAAACGTTTAACGACGAACATTTATAACATGATAATGGTCAGACATTTTCAGACAAACACCCGTTTTGCAGCATAATTTGTTTCAAATTACGTGCCTCGCTCGCGCTACCGCGCTCGCTGCGGCTAAACACATAACATCAAGAACCGCAACTAATCACAAATTCCTTCCAATTATGCATGCATCTTTAACTTCTGCAATGGTACATTTTTGAAGAATATTTTGATTCTGAGAAACCGGAATTCCCGTTTGGGAAAGGGTTACTGTCATGTGTATAACTAACTATTCTTAAAAGAGAACTGTGGCATTGGCGTAGTGACGAGCAAGCATTCGAAACAATTATTTAAAGTACGCGTTTTTCCGTCTGTATTGATTTCAAAACACTAATAAATCAATTGGTCTTATTTTGTACCACTGCTTGTTTCTGTTAAATGTTTGCTTTTTAAAGTCTCATTACATAGAAATAAGGTATTAAATTTCGTAGTACGTAAAATTTTGTCAAATTCGTTTTGGCGAAACTGTATTTGGCGAAACGGGATTGACCACTGAGGGTTAAGCTGTTAATCTGCTTTTTTTTTGTTGTTGGGCGAAACGGGAGTTCACCTATCCAATCCCCTCTAGTATAGCACCACG
>JAHWFP010029685.1:0-14317 GCA_023313725.1 Lithobius niger
GTCTCAGTATGATAATCATAAAATATCTCGTTTGACAGCTAACCCCTTACTTAAAACAAAAACTTTGGATTATTTACCACCATTTGTACTGCCTACATTGCTTACCTGAGAATACCTCCACCGATGGCATTTAACATGGGTTGGTTCCGGCAGATTTGGCAGCAAATTTGCCAAGTGCTGCTGGATTATAGGCAAAACAACTTTGTCCTTATCTTCCTCGAGATGGCTTTTTCCAAATGGTACACTCGTATGAATGATGAGTGATGTTGGTGTGCCATTATCTACCAAAATGGCGAAAGCTATATATTTATTGAATTAAATACAGATGCACACAAATGTAGGACAAATAAATAGACGGGAGGCATGAATTGGCATCATGTAATGGTATTCGGCCACAGGTTTAAGAAAACAGTGATGTTGTTTTTACTGAGTGCAAAAATATTGATGCTTTATTTAAAACCAGTGTGAATGCTATAATGGCATCGACCCATGCCTCCTGTCTACACATTTATTTGTTTACACTGTGCCTGTGAGGAAACCGATGGTAAAAGTGGATGTATTGTGTTTTAAAAGATACAAATTGTGTGAAAAGCTAAAATTTCTAATAATCATTTAGTGGGTTCAAACATTTTGACTATTTTTAACACAACAACCGCAGAACCTAACATTCAGTTAATTGTAGGCTATGGAAGTAGGTTTGCATCTGTATAACGTTACTGAACTGTGATTTATATTTTTCCTTTGATTTACATTTTTCTTTTCTTTGCTGGCCAGTTATTACTGTGAAAATGTGACTATTGTACTGGTACAAATTAGTTTTATATATGCATTATTACCAACCTGGTCTTCGTTTCTTGTTGTCAATTCCAATAAAACGAATGCATGGGTCTCCCGTGACATATTTTGCGCAATAGTCCTGGCCTATGTCTATTGACTTATCGTAAAATAATCCTAGTGCATATCGAGAAGAGTAGGTAACATTTTGGAGCTGCTCCTGAACTTCTAACTGTGACTCTGTAAAAAAACATCTCTTACTATTTTGCAACAGGGACATTTTGAATGTAGCCAAATTATGTTTAAGCCTTACATAAAAAAAAAAATCAAGTACGTGCGTTGCAGAATTTTGGTGTTATTGGGTACCTAAGACCAAAAAGACTGCTGCAATTCATAGCACAAAGTGTTTTACACTATCTGACACAAATTTTCACTTCTTGCCACCAGAGTGTGCCTCGGTTCCAAGTCCAACACAAACAAAGGACCATTATACTCCATTATCTCATCATGGCCTATTTTGGGCAAGAGTGAAACGTTTGTTCTAATTTGTGGATACTGCAACGTATATTTCACGCCATGCTTCGGAGAAGAAGCAACTGATAAAGAGACAATGTCGCTTAGGAAGTAGCGATTAATTGGCAGCACGAGTTTGAAAATGCTAGCTAGACAAAACTTCGTCAATAAATTTCGCACACACCTTGAAAGTACTTGAATTTTAGCATGTGATCTGGAACAGCACTTGAATTATATTTTTTCAATAGCTGCTTTTACTTTTAGATTTTACTAAAACTTATCAGAAATACACATTCCAAAATGAGTAGGCAAATTCACTGGGAAAATTATCTGAAATAGAAGTTCTGAACTTAGTAGGCAAATTTAGTAATGAATAACATTGTGATAATTATCTGCCGACGGTTATACTAAATGCTTTACTTTCCACATTGAATGGTCTAAACCTAAACATACATACTTCACTGATTGTTTAAACCTGCCTGCCGTCTCTGAGGTTAAGAGCTGGGGAATTTCTGAGCTCTACCCTAAACAATCCGCACGTTGCTACTGCATTGTTAAATCAGCCCTCAGCAGACTCCATGTCTTAAAGCCTATCTTCGCTTCCGGTGTTGTCAAGATCCTGGTCTCCACATTTAAAGTTTACGTGAGACCAATCCTGGAGTACGTCAGCTCAGTATGGTCTCCGTGCCTCCTGGGAGAGTGACCATATTGAGTCCTTACAGCGGCGCTTTACGTGATCGTTGGCGGGTTTCAAAAATATGGCATACCCACCTGATTTGGAGCTACTGACACTGAGACTGGATACTCTCGAGCTGAGACGATTAAAGGCCGATTTGGGGTTGACCTTTAGGATTATTAAGGGTTTATGCATGTGGAGGTCCCTTTTTTCGATTTATCAAACTCGTGGCTATTCACTCAAACTTGTGAAGCCTTTAAGGAAGTTGGTTGCTCGATCATCTTTTTTTGCTGTGCCAGTTGTTGCTCCATGGAACGCTCTTCCCTCTGAGGTGGTTCTATCTACATCCGTCCAGAGTTTTAAACTCGGCCTTGACAGGTTGGATCTCCGAAGTTATTGTTAAGGCCAGAGCTCTGTCCAACTTTCCCATTTGCCCACAAGCAAACAAGGTGGGATCAGCATCAGTGGCCTCGGCCCTGCCGTTTCCCTTCACACTATAATGGATACGAAAAACATTAAAATACCAGGGTATGGCCAGGTTGATTTTTGTTTTTATTGCCTAAACGGAAATATAAATTACCTGTCTTTTATTTAGCAGTTCCTCCTAATTGGAGCTCTAAGAAAGTTGGCTTCCCTGCCTGGATCGTGACTCCCCTTCTGCGCATGCGCGGGCGCAGGCCTCCTACATGAGCGATCGGAGCGGATCATCAAAAGTGCCTCTGGGGTCACCAGCGAGACAGGGTTGGTGCCAGGGCGCCAGTCATATTTCTTCCTTTCAGACGTAACCTTGGAACCAAGAGGATAGGCCGGGCTAGAGAGGTAATGTATATTTTCGTTTAGGCAATAAAAACAAACATCAACCAGGCCATACCCTGGTATTTTAATGTTTTTAATGCCGACGAAAATATAAATTACCTGTGTTTTATTTAGCAGACCTCGTCAAACACGGCGGTGGGGGCCAAGGTTAATGATCACCTGTGCCACGAGCCGGCAGTCCAAGAGTTAAAAACCCTACGAACCAAGTGCCATCCAACAAGTAACGGTGAGAGGACTGAGTGACGAAGCGGCCAGCAAATAGGGACCGGAACCGAGCGTAGTAGCGTGGAATGAGGCGGTCCCTGCTTCGGGAAGTCGGAGTTTGGTGAATTAGCACTACAAGAAGTGGAGCGAAAGCATAGTGGATCTTGAAGCAGATCGGTTGTAGGGGAACTGAGGATAGGGATCGGTCAACCGGGAGAAGCGGACCAGGAAGGTAGGACCAAGAGTCGGGGATGATGGGGATGCCTCTCGAAAGGCAGAAATGTCACATCAGGAATTGTAGATTCGTAGGATTGGGAACAAAGTTATAAAAGGTGACAACGGTTAGTTGCAGAATGGAACCTGGGGACCTGGATACTACACAATGGATGGCAATAGTGTCCTGGGGTAAGACAAACATGAAACAAAGGTTGTAGAAACTTGATTCATTACCTGAAATGATGCCAGCTGATACCCAGATGGAATCCGAGAAGCAGGAGACAGGGTGCTGATTGCCGGCTGGGATCGGGATTGGAAGGCGAGGAATGGTCCGCAGCTGGAGTGAGGAATCCGGGGGACGTTCAAGCTGAATGCAAACCACATCGTGCAGTAGCAAAGTCCGAGATGTGGAGAAAAGGAAGTCCGGAGGACCCTAGGCAACCTGTGGATCAAGGATTGGGGGATCGGGAAGAACACTCGAGGACGAAGCTAGGAATTACGGTGAATCCCGGTTGCAAGTTTGCTAAACCGTAGGTGTTGACACATTCTCGAAGGTCATTGTCGAAGGCCCTGTCTATTGTGTGTGTGTCTATTTTTTTTTAGGGTTGAAAGGCCAAAAAACGTTAAGAGAGGAACCGACGTGGCGGTAGGCAAGGAGGGTAGAAGGACCGTGTGAGCGTAGGTCCTTGGGAAAGCAGGGTCTGTGCATCATGAAATATTACGGATGGTGAACGAAAGATGGATCAGGAATCTGTTGGATGAGCATGTAGCTTGCGAAGTGGGAGGTCAGTTCCTCACGGCACTATGAGTAGAGTCTCTAAATTAAATGCAGAATGATGGAATAGTGTTAGTGGGGAAGTGCACGAAATCTGAGGGTGACTCCCCTTGCCCTGCTTCGACATGGAGCACAAGGAAGTTCACGGGTGACAAGAGTCCGAGTAGTGGCTGACCCCCCCCCGGAAAACTGGAACGAACTCAGCGGCATCATCATACTGCCAGACGCTGTATGATGAGAGGCTGCGGAAGGCACTGGAATTCGAAGCATTGTTCCAGTAATCGATGATCTAAGGGTCGAAGATAGGGGACCGAGTGCCAGATGCCGACAAGGTGAGATCAGCAACCGTGAGTGTTACGGACTGGAAAATTGGAGGCAAAGAAAGGATCAGCGATTTTGGTGCGGAACAGGTGATTCCTGTGATCCAGAAGCGGAAGTAGAAGATGGAGTTGCTGCGGGATGTCGAGGCAGCTTGGAGAGGATTCCAGCAGAGCATGTTTTAATGGGAATAGTTGTATGAGAAAGTTGCGAAGTTGAGGGCAAGTGTCCATTGGGGGATCGGCGAGTACAGGAACGCTCACTGTGCTGAGATCGCCAAGAAGAGTCGGAGGATAGCGGGGATAGTAGCCGGACTTTGGCCAGAAGGAGGTCGTTTGTTGCAGAGAGTGAAGTCACTTGTGACTGTAAACGTCCAGTCTCGGCAGGCAAGGAAGCATTGCTATGTTGCAGAAAGTGAATAGTTGTTTCTTCACTTGTTTCTTCACGTAGCCGAGTTTGCAGTACGTCAGAAGCGGCTCGACGTTCTTCCAACTCTAAGGTATAGGTGCGGGCTGTAGCTAAGAGGAATGAAATATTAGCATCAAGGTTCTTGAAATCACGCTAGGAAAGATTAAGTCCACGAACGATTGCAGCTCGAAGAACCTACACAGAAGGAAAAGGCGGATTTATGGCCGGAGGTGAAACGGTTGAGGACACAGGATGGATAGTCGGAGTGGAACCGTCACGAGAGACTGAAGGAAGCACAGGATCTACAAACGGCGACTATGTTACAAGCTGTGGGCCATCAGATGGCAAGTTCACTACCTGAATCGTAGAGGGTGGGTTATTCGAAGTACCGGTGTTGACAGCTGATGGTGGATCGGGACCAGGGATCGAAGCACTAAAGAGGGGCTGTTGCGGAGGACGAAAAATCGTGTCTCCATTCTTGACTGATAGCCCAGAAGTCTTTTTCATCTTACCCTGGGATAAAGAAGTAACTGAACGTTTCTTGACTACAGCGGATGAAGGGATCGTCGAAGGAACCGTCGGAACACCACGAGATGAAGCGAACTTCTCAGGCTTCTTCTTTGAAGGGGGAGCGGAGCATGTAACTGATCGAGAAGAAAAGGAGTGTCCTGACTGGACTGATGCCAGTTGGGTCTTCCGCCGTTCAAGTCGTTGCCGGGACAGAAGTTGGCGTTTGGTGATCATGCGCCACTTGTCCGGAGAAATGGTGACACGTGTACTGCATTTGATGTTGTACCACTCACAAGACCAATGGTACTGACAGCATGGGTGCGGGTCAAAATGTTCCTTGCCACTGGCGAAGCTGAGGCAGCTACAACGGACAGGATCAGAATAAGTGGTGGTCGTTGTAGTAACAGGAGGTTATGGAACAGGACGAGAGTCAGCCGGACAACTAGATGATGAACTCGTGATTGCAGTAGCAGCAGAGCTGATGCAGTCGGAGAACACAGGAGGCTGCGAGTGAAGTGATTCAAAGTTCCTGCCAAAAGCAACGGTTACGAAGCATAGGTGGAGTGCGGGGAACAGAATGGGAGTGGGGGAGAAAGGAGTCACCTGGTGAGACGAAAGGGAACCAGATACGTGCGGATCGAAGCGCTAATCAGGGGAGGCGTGGGACCGTGGGGTTTGCGGCAACTGATACATCATACGATAGAGGGCGCATAATGGAGTTTTTGTGAGAAAAGGAGAAGAGGATCATGCCATGGAACCATACGACGGCGTAGACGGATGTCCTTATTGGGTGTATAGTGACTCCCCTCCCTTTTTTTCCATGTGTCCTTGGTCTTTGCACGACGAAGGCTTGAACCAGGCGGGATGTTGTTTCATGTCTGCCTACCAGGAAGAGGACAGAACTAATAACAGACCTACAGCCCTTGATGGCCAATGTCGACAGACCTTCTTGGAATAAGGCTTCTATTATTTGATGGTGGAGTCTCTGTGGCAGGCATCATTCTGTTTCTAACCTCAGAGGAGAATCCCAGCTCAAGAAAGGTTTCCTTTAGAGTCTCCATGCATAAAGCTGCAACATTGCTGGGTCAGGTAGAGAGTCCTGCCCTTGTGCTGTGAGAGAAGGTCTTTCCGAACTGGGGAGAGCAATCACGTTGCCTTTCTTGAGCTCCATTAAGTCAACAAACCAAGGGGTAGATGTCCACCACGGGTCAATCAGAATGAAGATCCCCTTTGATTCCCGATCTTCTTCAGCACCACTTGAAGACGGCAAAACGGTTGGAAAAGATAGGCATCTAGACCTGTCCATGAGATGATCAGGCTGTCCTTCGTCCAAGCCTAATCATCTGAAAAGGGTGAGATGAATATGCTGAGCTGGGTATTGATTCAGGTCGCGACTAGGTTGACATACAGAGTTCCCCAACTGATGAAAAAATTGCCCTGCACTAAGTCTGGCACAGCTGTCACTCCATTGCCAGCACAAGGTCCTTCCTCATCAGTTTGTCTGCCAGGACATTGCGCTTTCTAGGGATGTGTCTGGGGAGGAGTGTGGTGTTGATGGAAGTGCAAAGTTTGAAAAGCTTTGAGACCTCACCCATGGACCATAACCTGTCCCCCCCTTTTCCTTATGTACGTAACAGTTGAAGTGTTGTCCGACGTGACAATGATGGTTTGGTATTGGGCGAGGTGGGACCAGTGGTGGATAGCATAGAAAATGGCCCATAGCTACAGCACGTTGATGTGCTAAGTCTTTACCTCTTCGCCAGAGGCGGACTGGCCAGTCGGGAAGATGACGGCCAGAGGCCACTTTTTTTTAACTTATTAGGGCAAAGCCAGGAATGTAGCGAATGTAGCGAAGAGGTGGGGGAGTAGACAGGTACAATTCATCGAATCATGCACTGCAGCTAGGGGGTCTGGGGGAGCTTTGAGAGTTCCCCCAGCAGGGTCCGTAGCGGAGCTCCGGAAGCTGACAGATTTTTAGGTATTCTGAGGCCTTTCCTGGCTTGAAACTATACGTATTTAGAGATTGCTTAAGGCGCCACGAAAATAAAAGACAGTAAACAAACAGTAGAGAAAGACCTTTCTTTTAAAACCCATTCCCTTACCCTAAATTAACTTTTGGTGGCTTTAGAAGAATGCTGGATTCCAGGTGTATACACGAAAACTCACTACTAATTTTTTTTTATTATGAAAAGCAAGTGATTTAACCGTAGTGATTAATAGGTCCTAGTTTTGGTTCAGTGTTATGCACTATCGCACTGCAGGTAGCATATTTCGACGTTTCGTGGGGTGGGGAATTTTCAACAGCAGTGTTTGATACAAATAATACAGGCTGGGACCAGAACAAAGTTGGGGGGAGGGGGGGGGGGGAGGGGGGGGATTCTCCGGGGTTTTTTCAATTTTTCTGATTAATTTTTTCTTAGTTTAGCTACATTTCGGCAACTTTTGCGAGTTAACATGGAGATCAGGGAAACGTTTTACCTGGGAAACCGGGAAAATTCAGGGAATTTATCAAGTCTGGAAAATTCAGGGAAAAATCAGGGAATTTTGGAAAAAATTACCGAAAATCAGGAAATTTGAACATTTTCTGGAAAATCTTTCACCTGTGAAGAATAGGTAATTCGGATTTAATTTTTTACTTCTAAAACCTTCACTTTATTTTAGTTAAAAATTTTATTTCCTTTTTGTTTCATTTCTGTTAAAGCAAAATCTCATTTGGCCTAAGTAATCTGTAACCTGTTAAGCAAATTTTTAGTTTTGTTCAGATTGTGGCCTTTTCCTGCTCTGTACCAATACCAGTTAGGGTAATGTAATTTTTGATTTAGCAAAGCAATGCAATACAGGTTGGTCCACAAAAAACTGACGACCCAAAATTTCAAATCCGGTGAAAAAATATAGTAAAATAGGACCATGTTTTCTGGATAGATCGTGCGATTCTGAATCGAATGATATGGTCTCAAATTAACTTTTTTTCTGCCCCTATGTAAAAAAATCCCTAGTTAGCGCTCCTCAGAACCAGGAGAGAACAGATCAATTCTAACGAAACAGGAAGAGGTTTGAAAGTTGAAAACTACCTTTAAACCTTCATAACGTTTGACTCAGGTAACCATTACGTGACGGACTAAGTACAACACGCAGAAATCAGTGTGCATGCTCCCCCCCCCCCCATCTCTAACTCCTTCCCACATTCCAGCTTTGAAGTGTCTGAACTTCTGACTTCGTTTCGCAACCATTTGCTTTGGTGGTAGTCACATCTATTACTTTCCTTTTCTTGGTTCCAAACGTAAACCACACACCTGATTTACTTTAATGTGGATTAAGTAAATCCACATCATTCTTCCATTTCTAGCTTCTTTATTCCGATTTTACTGACTTCGTTTCACAACCATTTGCTTTGGTGGTGGTCACATCCATTACTTTCCTTTTCCTTGTTCCAAACGTAAACCACACACCTGAGTTACCTGAGTTTTAAGTAAATCCACATCATCCTTCCGTTTCTAGCTTTATTTACTAACATTATTTCGAATGCTATTCCATTGATTTGTTAGTGTTAGCTGAAAACCTAGTAATCCTACATTGTTTCCTTTCCATAAGCTTGTTTTTTAGTTTAGAATAAAGCGACAATGTGTAGGTTACAAATCCGACAGCGTGTTGATATCGTCAAGTGGTGGTATGCGAATGATACACCCGCAGATGTACGAACAATGTGGTTGGCAAAATATGGGGCCCCAGCACCAGTAGTCAACACGTTCAGGAACTTAATAGCGAAGATTGAACGAACTGGGCCTGTGGCTGATGATCATAAAGAGAACTCTGGCACCCCTAGTCAACACTGACTGTGGAAACTGTTACGGACATCCATACCATTCTGATGGAGCAACCTGACGTGTCTAAAAGGCAGCTTACACGACAGCTTAGGCAAGAGTTAGCAATATCTAAATCGTCCTTGCAGAGAGGAATAAACTACGCAGGCCCAAAACCTTACAAGCCACGCCTGGTTCACAAACTTAACGAGGATAATCCTGATCGTCGTCTAGAATTCTGCGATACACTACTTGGTTTGATTGGCAATGATCCAACAATCGTTGATCGTATATTATTCACCGATCGTATATTATTATTGTGTCCTGTACACAGATGATAATCTTCATGCTGTAATGCCTCGACCTCCACCTTCACCAGGAATCAATGTGTGGGCGGGGATATATGGAGGAGGGATAATTGGTCCATTTTTCATTGTAGGCACACCGACTGGTAACAGATATTTGCAATTTGTGGAAGAAGACATTGTTGCTGCAATCATTGTAAATGAATTTCCGGAAAACATGTACTTCCAGCATGATAGAGCACCGCCACATTACCATGTGCAGGTTAGGGATTTTCTGTATCACCATTTTCATAATTCGTGGTTGGGTAGACGGGTATCGATAGAATGGCCAGCTAGATCTCCTGATCTGACGCCTATAGATTTTAGTGTTTGGGGCATTGTGCGCGATTTGGTGTTTCAGGAACCTCCAGGAAACCCTGAAAGTGCAGTTAGTTGCAGCCTTTCAAACGGTTTGATGAGGACTTGTGTCGGCGTATATGCTACAGTGTGGAGGACAGATTAGGACTATGCACAGAAGCTAATGGGCAGCAGTTTGAACACCTGAAACTTCATAGCTGAGAGTTAAGACTCAAAAGGCTTATGCTGTAGCATGCTTTGTTAGGGACAAACTTGCTTGGGGAAGGAACATGATCCTTGAACTGTTCACCTCATGGAGCCAGTGTCAAGTAGCACGTACTGTTTGTTGTAGCTACTACACTTCAGTTATTTCATGTTATTACCCCACTGAAGAAAGGAGAGAATAGGAAGAAAGGATAAACGTGTAAAGTTGGCAAGAAGGATTATCATAATTTGCTAATTTTGTACTGTCTGTGCCACAATAACCTGGGAGTAGGAAAGGGTGTGAATAAGGGCACTTACCTAAACTGTATTTTGTTTTTTACCAGAGTTACAAATTTGAAGACTGTTCACATTATGTCGGGGGGGGGTTATTGGGAGACTATTCCTGGTAATATCCCTCTTCTTCACACAGCACACGTTACAATGATATCATTCTCTAGTCAAACACGATGCATCAGTCACTTTACAGGCTGGAATGTGGGCAGGAGTTAGGGGAGAAGGGGGGGGGAGCGTGCACACTAATTTCTGCGTGTTGACTTAGTCCGTCACGTAATGGTTACCGGAGTCGAACGTTATGCAGATTTAAAGGTCATTTCCAACTTTCAAACCTCTTCCCGTTTCATTAGAATTGTTCTGTCCTCTCTTGATTTTGAGGAGCACTAAGTAGGGATTTTTTTTACATGGGGCAAAAAACCTAAATTTTGGGGGGGTTAAAATTGGTTTCTATCGTCTTACGAAAATTTATACTACCTGTAAATTTAATTGCATTCAGTTCCTGAGTGCTCTTTTGTGACTTGAGGTTTTTTCGCTCTCCTGATACGACCAGTGCGCAACCCCACCGCGCATGCGTCACCATGCGCAGCCCTCCTATAAAAGCAGACGTCTCGCCCCTGGCGGCCATCTCTTTTGCTCTCGATATGTCAACCATGATGGTGGCTCAAGAGGGGAGGTAGGGTGGGTATTTACAGGTAGTATAAATTTTCGTAAGACGATAGAAACCAATTTTAACCCCCACCAAAATTTAGGTTTCTAGTCGTCGGCAGAAAATTTTTACTACCTGTAAATTTAATTGCATTTACAGTTGACCTCGTCAATATAGGTGGCGGGCACCATCATGGCGAGTTACCCCGGGTTGCGACTGGTTCCCCCAAAGTTTGATAAAAACTTTGCACTTTGAAATAACAGAAACAGGAGGTTGATGTGTGGTCTTGCTACCGTCATCTGGAGGATTCCGATTGGGGGTCTTGTTTCCGTATTCGGGAGGTCTTCGTTTCTGTATTAAGTGCATAAGGGGGGGGGGGCGCGAGACGACACGTCTGGCTGTCATTAATGAACCCAGACAATGAGGCTCTTGTTTCTGTCTTGTTATGTCATAGAAGTGGTGACTAGTGAGGACAGATTGGTATCTCCACGATGTTGTCTGAAGAATTTAGACTCTGGAGATGTGATCTTGAATTGCCCATGAGGTTGAAAGTGCCCTGAGTTAAAGTGCTATGACCATGGTGATTCCGCCATTTGTTTGATGGAGGTTTTGTCTGATGACCCTCTTGTTGTTGCGGTGGTCGAGGGGTTTCTGTGTGGTGGGAGGAAGTGATGTGTTCAACTTCCTTGCATTTAGGATCCGATGTTAGCTGTGGCTTCATGGTGAAGGTCTTAGTCATGGCAAGGTGTCCTTCCTGGATTGCTCGGAAACAATGTGTTGTAGAATGATGATTGGTGATGAAAAGGGTTTGATTGATTCCAGGACGAGTGGAAGGTCATATTGGGATCCTGGTTGATGGAAAGGTCCATAATCCTCAAAGAGGTTATAGAATGAGGGTTCTACGGTCATGAAGGAAGTAATTGATTCCTGCAGTTTGAAGGCCGAGTGTGTCAGGAGCAGTAGCTAATTTTGGTGGGATGGTCGAAGCCGTTCAGAATCAGTCAGTGAGGAGGAATAGTTGTTCTGGCGTTAGGGATGTATTAAGTTCACCTTCAATTGATAAGATTAGTGAATCGATCATACGTAGTGAACGTCATAGAGTTTGTTGTAGGAAATACGAATTTCGTTGCTGGTGATTCGGATGGTTTAATTCAATGTAATGATAGTAGGATCGAAGGTGCACGCTTATGCAGATGTAAGATTGGACGGTGCTGTGGGTTCGATAACGGGAGGTCTTCATGGAGCGTAGACACCTTGGCGAAGTTCAAGAAATCTGATGAGGGAATGAAGAGGTTGGTATCAGGTTCCGCCTTTCCGGATCAGAGCTCTTAGTTGTGTTGTAGTCGGTATAGACTAGACAGATTTGAAGTTCAGGTGTTCGAAAGTGATAAGGGATCTGGAGGATTGTCATTGAAAAGAGTGTGTCGGAAGGTCTCGTATGCTTTATGGTGGTGGCGTGTTTCTGGTTGGCGGAAAGTCAGGAGAATGTTTAGGTTGACAGACCATCCTGGAGAGATTCGTTTCGGCCGTTCATTATACGGGCAGTCCTGAGGGGGTCGGCTTCAGCGGCTTAGATGTCGTCCTTTGACGGAGTGATGAGTACTGTCAGCGGGTTTGAATGATTTGCTGAAAAGAGGAAGGATGGGTCTTGATGGAGTGCTTCTGGAGGATCGGATTTGTTGAGGAGTCAGTTGTTAAGATGCATTAGAGATAGCAGAGTTCAGGTTTCAAGATTCAAATGAGATTGTGAGGAGTGGTGTCTGATCCGGGAGTCAATAAGGGCGGCATTATTCTTGAGGAGTTTGTTCACTTCAAAGGTTGAAGAAGGGAGGGAGAGTTGTGAAAAATTTCCATGGTGGGGATGTTCCAAAGTTGTGGGAGACAATGAAGAGGTTGATTTCTCACAAGATTCCGGATGTTGGACAAGTTGAAAGTGTTGGAGGCATTCGTCGTTTAGCCAGTCGTGTATGAAAAAGGTGCATCCATGAATGGACTGGTTGTCATTTGCTTGGTGGAGGAGTCCACGAGGTGAATCGGTCGTTTTTTAGAAGACCACAGGTCGTTGAGGTCGAGTGAAGTTGTGGTTTCCGAAAGGTTGGTTTCCGAAAGGTTGACATGGTAGGGTTTCTATGTGTAGTGAACCACTAGAATGTGTTGGCGGAGTGAATGTGTTGAGGAGTTCGTAGATTAGGAAGGGCAGCTGTGTGAAGTGTCAGTAACTTGATTCATGAGTCAATCCATTGTACAGAGCGTAGGTGGTTGTGTACATGATGACTGCAGGTCAGTAGCCCAGATGTTGGTTACAGTCGATTTTCTTGAGGAATGTCATTGGAACAACAGTACGGATAGTGTGGTCCCAAAGAATGTTGATGCTACCGTTGTAAGAGATTGGGATTAATTGTGGCGGATCGGTTGCAGGTGCAACAGTGTCAGAATACGGCCGGCATTAGTGCATAGACATGGAGATCAGATTCGGATCAGTTTGGTTTGTTGTAACGAGTCCAGAAGGGCAAAGGAAAAAGTTTTGACCATGACATGGTAGAGGAAGGTTTTCTCAAGTAAAGAAACCTATTTTTCCCAGGGGGGAAGCCACGGGATTAAGGCGAGTGAGCGAGGAGTGTTGAGTCTTAGCCGAGTTATGTTCAATTCCAGTTGTTCCTTACTCAAACGTTGAAAGAAATCCGGCAGTGAGACTTCAGTTCAGAGGTAGAGGATTGATGACATGTGTTGATGGCAGTTGTAATGCCGAGTCCTTCGAGAAGGTGTAGAAGTTTCAAGATGAGCTGATCGAACGACATTTCAGGTTGCTTGGAGGTACGTCGTTCTTTGAAAGAGGGTCATTTGTCAATGAGACCCACACACTGATGGTGTGTGGGGAAGGTGGAGGAGCAGGACTAGTAATTAAGACTCATGCAAGAGTACAGGGAACTTTTAACGAAAAGTAACGAACAAAGTTTTCGGCGACAAATGTTCAGGTTGAGATGTATTGATGGTGAGCGCTTGATGAAGGCTTCAGGTTATTAGGGTGAAGGTCGTCAGGTTGAATCACAGTGTGATAAAGAGATGAAGACGCAAAAACCAGGAAGGGCGTTGAACGCAAGAAGTTGGAGATGCCGTTGAGCGTTCATGAGCAGCTAAGTTAAACATGAGTAGGAGAAGGTGGGGCAACGTAGCTTGTCATGAAAACATTGATGAAGGAAGTGCAAGGGATGGACCTTGGATGAGAGTTTTATTATGAGAGACGTTTGCTGAACAATGTGCAATCCATTCACGTACAAATGAGGTGAAGCGTGAGGATGGTGGAAGGGCAGGAAAAACGTTTTCAGTCTTCGAGGGGAAACGTTGAACACTAGTGCCGTGAGATCATTGAAAAGAAGATGATTGATCGTTGAGACTAGGTTGATGTTGGTGAAGGCAAAACAACAATGCATGGGCCTGCAGGTGGTGGTGTAGCAGGAAGTCGAAAAGACAACATATCCATAATGGTTGCATCAGCAAGGGTTTTTAAGTAAAGGTTCGGAC